>JAEIHY010018339.1:0-10419 GCA_018904565.1 Drosophila tsacasi | reverse complement strand
CGTTGGCTGTTGCACCTGCGTCCTTCACGGCCTTGCCTGCATCCTTTTCCTTTTTGTCCTCGCATGCATCCTCTTCGTCCTCGTCTTCTTTCTCTCCGTCTTCGTCCTCTTCATCTTCGTCCGCGTCCTCACCATCCTCTTCGTGTGCTTCGCTACCCTCCACACTCAGCTCCTAATCTCTAAGTAAACGTAATTGAAAGCATTGAGGACTACTTCTTGCGCGGCTTCTTTCGCTTCGTCTCGATCGCGGAGTCTTCAGTATTTGCCGATTCCGGCGACAAGTCGTTGTCGGAGATGTACTTGAATGTCATTTCGAACATTCGCTTGGCCTGTAGCTTTAGGCGTGCATTCTCCTCCAGCAGCTTCTGTACATCAACGCCATTGGCTTTTGCACCTGCGCGCTTCACGGCCTTGCCTGCATCGTTTTCCTTTTCGTCCTCGCCTGCATCCTCTTCCTCTTCGTCCTCTTCCTCGTCCTCTTTCTCTCCGTCCTCGTCCTCTTCGTCCTCGTCCTCTTTCTCTCCGTCCTCGTCCTCTTCATCTTCGTCCACGTCCTCTTCCACCTCGACCGCGTCCTCACCATCGCTACCCTCTACACTCAGCTCATCATCTGCTGCTTCGGTTTCCATTTCATCTTCTGCTGCAGATTCAACTTCCTCGTCTTCCTCCGCATCGGACTCATCCTCCGCCTCATCCTTGACGTCTTGGGACTCGCCTCCACACATGGACGCTATCAGCTGGCGAAGTATTTCCACATCCGTGCCGGGGTAACTCTTCGTCAGGTCCAACTCGGGTGATTCTCGACCCTCGGAGTCCTCCACGCTGACCAGCAGCTCGATGCAATCGTCCTTGCTGCGTGGCGTAATCATTCGCTTCAAAGTGTCGGCAAACGGCTGCCTGTACTTGTTCTCCGGCAGAAACACGCTGGGGGTGAGCAGGCGTAAGCAGAGGTTTGTCACTGAGCCGGTCTGGGGCAAGCTCTTAATCAGCTGCCGGCTGCCCACGTCCCAGACGCACACCAGGTTGTCCTCGCCGCCGGATACGAGCGAGGTGGAGCTCATATTTAGAGTCAAACAGGTAATCGCCTTGCCAGCAGTATGGCCCACAAAGGCCTGCAGCTCATCCTCCTCGACGTGGTATTCCTGCGCGAAACGGGAATGTGAAGGGATTAATAATATATATTAACTGGAAACAGTCGACGTAGTTGCACCCACCTTCGTGCGCGGCGCCTTCTCCATGTGAAAGAGGAACACTTTGCCGTCACCGGAGCCCACATAGACGTGCGTCTCCATCCGGTTGACGATTACACTGTGCAGCGCCACGGGAAAGACCACGCTTAGCAGATGAACGCCGCCGAGAAGGTCGTACACGTTGCAGCAACGATCCAGAGAGACCGTGAAGAGGTGGGAGCGGATGCCGCCGCAGCCAGAATACAGATCCGTCACAGCCAGGCCGTGATCATTGAAGCTGTACATCGGCTCGGTGCTGTCCTGCCCGCCGCCCGTGTCGAGAGGGGCACAGGAAAAGGTCAGGTCCCAGACGAGCACAGCGCCGTCCTTGCCGCCGCTGATGAAGTGTTCACCGTTGTCGGTGAATCGCAGGCAGGTGATTGGCTGGTAGTGCTTGGACAGCGTGTTCAGCATACGTCCGCTGTTCATGTGCCACAAGTAGATGTTCTCCTGAATGCCCGCAACCAGGAAGCACCCGTCGGGCGTTAGAGCCATGGCGTTAACCTTGCCCGGCACCACAAACCGTAGACTGGCCATTTGCTCCTGCTTGTTGAGGGGCCAGACATGGATCAACGGCTTCGCTGAATTGGCGGCAAACACAAAGTTGAGGCCAATCATTTCTAAGCCGTGATGTTGGGCGATGCCGCCGCCCTTGTAGCGCATCAGATCGGTGCCGGTGCGCAGGTCCTGGACGCTACATGTTGTGTTGTCCTCGCTGCCGGTGCTGATAAACAAGGCCTCAACGGCGTCTGCCATTTCCAACGGGTTTGTTCGTCTTTTCCGTACCTTCACACGTGCGCGGTTCCAACAATGTGACCAGGTGAATAGACTAGTTGACAGGAGCTGAAAAAACTAGAGGTTGGACGATACATAGATGTATCGATGTTCGGCGAAAAAAAACTCAACATCGATACATAAATTTCAACATCGATGTTATTTTTTCAACATCGATCCATTAAATAAAATTTCTATTTATCAATAAATACTAAAATACTGAATTAATAATATAAATACTAAATAAATACCATTTGTCAATAAAAATTTTGATCTTCGATATTATAATTAAAAAAGAAAATGAGTTAAAAAAAATTTGTTTTTTGTTTGAAGCTAAGAATAAAAATTCGATGTATCGGTGTATCGATCTTTTTGCACCAAAACATCGGATCAATGTTTGAAAAATTCGATGTTTTCCAACCTCTACTGAAAAAACTAGAAGTGCAAAAACATCGATAAAAACTTTGGAACGATTTGTCTCTTCGTTGTACCAAGTCGAACGACACCCGGTCACACTGACTCCAAACTTGTGCAATCGAAATAAAAATAAGTTGATTATTTTTGTGTTTTTGAATGAATTAGGAATTAACAGACTCAATCAAACGAAATGCGGGTGACGTTAATCAACTTCTTCAAGAAAACCGTGCCGGGTCACATTTTCCGTGGCAAGCGGCGTCTGGTTAAGCCGGTTAGCCAGCGGGCGATGGACACACTAACCCGCGAGTACGAGCGACAGGAGCAGGTGATGCTTCTGCTCCGGCATCCCTACCTGACACTGGTCAGTACTCTCTGCTCATGCAGAAATAGTATATAATATAAATACATTTTTCCTATAGGAACAATCCTCGGGACATGCTAAGGAGCTGCAGAAGCGCGAGAAGCTGGTGGCCAAGTGGACGGACGAGCAGACGCTGCGCAAAATGAAACCGCACGTGACCATTGAGGAGCGACTGAACCAGCTTAAGATCAAGGAGGCCTGGGACTAGTGTTGGGTCCATAAGAACTTTGTTAAATCCCGCATTATATGTTAAATAAATATAGGTTTTTAATGGATATTACGTAATGTTTGGAGAATTGCTAGATTTGTAGGATAGCAAGAAGTCCAGTGCAGTCGTTGGTCTATGTGATCTGTGTACTATTATACCTCTGCACTATTTTATTTTAATTTGGACGGAAAACTGTGAGCGAACTACTTTACTAGATGGTAAAACCAAGTTTATATTGTACAAAAAAGGCTTTATAAAATTTGTAATCAGCTTTTCTGAACCTCTAGTAATATTGGCAGAGTATAGCCCTTGCATTTTCCTTTTGAAATATCATTCCTTGTTCGTTTTGTGTTTAGCTTTAGCGCTCTCATCGCCTTTATTCGTTTAATTGCGGTTCTCTAAGTATATATGTGTGTATATATAGTTGTGTATTTCGTGTATATTATGTATATGTATATGAACTGTGTTATGTACATATGCAAGGCATGTAACATTGTAATTCGTCGCTCTATCCATCCAGAAAAACCTTCCCAGCATCGATTCGTTAGTATGCTATATAATAGACTAAAACTTTATTTTTAATGGGTTTGTGTTTTGTCTTGTTTTGTTTTGTTTTGTTGTGGGCTTTCCATGTGTGTGTAAGTGTTGCTTTCGTAGTTGTTGTATTTGCTGTTATCCGTATTTGAGTTTGTTTAGTTTAATGCACATTTTGATTTCAGGGTTTCTCTCACTTTTAGAAAGCAATTTCAACATTTTTCAGATTGAAAAATCAAATTTTCCAAAAACGGGAGGGAAGAAGGTAAAGAGGGGAATGATGGTCAGGTCATCGGAATACACAGGGGAGTTAACTAGTTTCGGAGTGGATGATCTGCTCGCTGCCTCTGTCTCTGTCTCCGCTTCCAACTCCTTTTGTGTCGTCTGTCTCTGGTCTCTGGTCTGGTGGCCACTGCTCTCTCTCTTGCCTCTCATTATCAATAATACCAAAAATGTATCTCTAACACGCCTAGAGATTGGATATACAATAGCTGCGAGGTCGTCTCGCCTCGCCTCGCGCCTCTCTCATTTGTCCTAGGTTTCGATTTCGTTATTTCGTTACTATCATTTGCGTTATTTTGTTTGTTTGTGTTTGCTTTTGCTTGTTGCTTTTGGTAGATGATGCGCATAACCTCAATAAAACAGTTTTTAACAATTTTAAATTAACTTTAAAAAAATAGATATATGCATATTTTGTTGTTGCCGCTGCTGATGCTGCTGCTCCTGCTCCTGCTTCTGCTCCTGCTGCTGTATACGAATATTGTATGCGTAATAGTTCCATCTGCTCTGGCTCCGGCTTTGGCTACTGCCTCAGCTCCCCCCCACTCAATCGGCGGCCAGCGGCGTGGCGCTGACCTTTTTCGCAGCAGCCACTGCCCCGTCCCCAACAGCCTCCTCATCCTCCTCCTCCTCATTCTGCAGCGCCTGCTCCGCCGAGTCGCCATCGGAACGGGAGTGCGGCGATCCTGGCAGCAGCGGCGGCGGCGAACTGGAGAGCATGGCAACAGGCGAGACACTTGTGGTGGCCGCTGCGGCGCCATCGCCCATGCCCCGCTCGGGAGCCGGTTCTGGGGCAGATGTCGCCGACGTCGCTGGAATCGAAGCGGAAACGGCAGAGGCTGTCGCTGGCTTCGGCTCCTCGTTGACCGTTGTTGGCAGCTCGCTGGGCGTCAGCGGCGGCGAGTCCAGCTGCTGCTGGCTAAACTCCTGATTCGGGCTCTCTCTGGTAAACAGGCCCATCTTGGACTCCGATCCGGATCCGGCTGTGCCCGCCGGTGCGGGGGCGCCGCCCGCCTCGCCGCTGCTGGTGCTGGTGCTGATCAGGGAGTGGGCCACCGTGGGAGCCGCCGGGCCGCTGACCAGATGCGGCGGCGCGTGCAGCGGGACGTGCTGGTGCTGTTGATGCTGCTGCTGCTGTTGCTGCTGGGCGCTGTGGTAGCGCGGTATGTCCGCCTTGCGCCACAGCGTGATCTCCTGCTGCTTGAAGTAGCGCCGGTCCTCGGTGTCCATCAGCACCAGGTTGAGGAAATACTTTACCGAGAACTTCTTGTTGATGTCGCGCATGGTGGGCGTGAGATTGTAGCCGGCGAGGAACACCCGGATGGGTATGCTCTCGCCCTTCACCGGCGCCCCGTCCATAATCTCGTACTTGGCGATGGTCTCGTTCTCGTTGAACATGGTGGGTCCGGTGCCGGTGCTCTCCTTCTTGATGATCGCGATCTCCATGTGTTTGATCTTGATGCGCACCAGCAGGAAGTAGATCTTGCCTATGATCGTGTCCCGCAGATGATACTTGCTCTTGTTGTACTCGAACTCGATGTGCAGGCAGTCCTCGATGCCCACCTCCATCTTGATGGGGTTGTTCATCTCCGGGTAGCTGCACAGCGTGTGCACGGCGATGTCCACCTCCTTGGTGATGTCGCTGATCCGGCGGACGATGGTGGCGCGCAGGAAGTAGCGGAGTCGCACGTTGGAGCCCGCGTACACCTCGAACTGCTTCTCCACGTTCGGAAAGTCGAACGGATAGCTGTTGTTCTGGATGAGATCGCCGGGCCGCGCCAAGGCCTTGGCCAGGCACTTGAACTCGTGGTGGTTGCCGCGGTCATAGAACAGTTCGATCTGTCCAATGAACTCGATCTTGATGCCCTGGTGCTCCAGCTTGTTGCCCGGCTTCTTCAGGGTCACGTTCACCTAGATAAGCCGCATAAAGGGGGATGCAAGAAATAAAAGAAAGGAAAGAAGGGAATAAGAATGGGAAGCGAAAGCGGACGCTGGGAATGTGCTGATAATGGAAATCTCCAGACCCACAGAATGGACTAAAACTGTGAACGCACCTTGCCGGACACGGTTTCGCCATCGTAGAAGAGCAGCATTTTCTCCACCTTGCCATCCTCTCCCTTGACCTCCGCTGTCTTGTGCTCGGCTCCATCGAAGACTATCTCAATGTCCGCTGACTGGCCAAAGCCCAGGAAATTCATAATTGATAATCTCGAATCGGCTTCTTCCTCTTCCTCTTCTGCTTCTGCTGGCTCTCGCTCTGCTGCCCTGCCTCTCCACTTCTTCACGCTCACTACTACTCCTTGGTTCGGCTGGAATGTCGCTGTGCTCGGTAGCGGTGGCGGCGGTTTGGCCGTCCAATCCTGCTGGTGTCCGTCCGCTTTCCTAACCGCTTACGGTCCGCTCGAGAAATTGATGGGCGTTTTTCTGCGGCGTTTGCTCGCTGCGCTGCTGGCGTGTGTGTTGCTTTTGTGTGCGTGAAATGGAAAAAAATTAGGGCTGTTGATAATATATCAAAATATCAATATATCGATATTTTTCCTAAAGAAGATATATTTATTTCACGAATTTTTCTGTGCCCAAGTATCGAAATAGCGATATTTTTTGTCAAAACGAATACATGAATTACAATTACATGAATTACACAGGCTGTATGCAAAAGCACAAAAAAAAAATGAAAAGGTTTCACCGTCACATAAATTCTTATTTTGAAGAAAAACTTAGCCTTAGGATCCCTTTTGAGCGCTCTAGTGATGCAAGTTCGACCGAAAACATCGATGGCTATCATCGTCGAGGTTTTCAAAATATAAAAGCTGTAATAAATCAGCAAAATCTTAGTTCTATGACTTTACTTATGTTTGTTACACATAAGTAAAGTAAGCAATTAGCTTCTTCAGTATTTCTTTTAATATATATTTTTGTTTATGTAATATAAAATAATAACGCTTTCATTGCAGTTTTATTTATTTTGTTTGAGATTAATAATGGGAACAAAAACTTCAAAAACTATAACGATAATGCTTTCAAAACAGCCTTTTTCTTTTCATTCTGTGTTTAGTATTCAATTTTTGTAATTTTCACATGAAAAGCCAACTAGGCAAACATCGATGCATCGCCTAAAATCGATATCAACAAAAACACTCGATGTTTTCAGCATCACTAGAGCGCGCCTCAATACAAAATCGTGAATAAGTGGTTCAAGAATCAATTTGGAATTCCTTTTTTTTTCTTGTATCTCTTTATCAGTTCTCTTTTAATCTCTACTTTTCCCCTCTTTTACTTCTTCTCTTGCGACACAGCAGGGATTTCGCTCTCCTTCCACAACGCTCTCTTTCTCTCTCTCTTTTTCACTCCCTTTGCTCTTCCAAATTATTGCAAAGAAGCGGTCACACTGGCAGGCTTCAAAACAAAACAAACAATAATTGAACACAATTGCGAAATTCAGCTTCAATGCAGCCAAGGAAAGTTGTGAAATGCATCAGTTAAGAGAAGAACTTCAACATGTCAACATTCGGAGCTGAGGTAGATCTAGTTTGGCCAACTGTGGCCGGGGATTCCCAACCCCTGACGGATTTCGGGCGCAAACTGCTGCAGGATTGCCAAAAGGTGAAGCAGCCAGTTTCCGGACCGGAGGAGGCGACTAAGCTGTTGGCCAAATCCAGGACGTTTCCCCTGGAGGTGGGTAGTCGTTAGACCAACAAATCACCTCTTACATCCGCTTATTTCGTGTTCTAGTTCGGCGTCGAGAGCGTCCGAGTGAAGCGTCAGAGCTCCAACAGGCTGGAGAGCATCAACGAGCAGATCGCCTCCGTCTATCCGGTGATACACGAGCGCACCCTGGGTCTCTACCTGCAGTATCTGGAACACAAGTGCCTGTGGGGTGAGTGGGGATCTCCTGCTGCTCCTCCTCTTCCGTTGCCAACTACGTCTTACTCTTCGCACAGGCAACTCCGTGGAGAAGCCCATCTATCAGCCACTATCCCTCTGCGGCTTCGTGCAGCGCCTCCTGGAGAAGCGCTGCGCCAGCTTCTTTGCCCGGAATGACAAATACCTGCTGCTGAGCGGCGAGAAGGGCGCAAGCGGTTTTGAGAGCGTCGGCACACAGGAGGAGCGGGCTCCTCTCGTCCTGGCCGACGTTCTTAGCTACGACGACATCAAGCTCTCCGCCCTGCTGTCCGTCAGCTCTCTCACCGAGTTTATCAACGAGGGCGAGCGAACCAACTGCGGGCGTGACGCCAGAGGCTCCAAGACCGTGGAGCCGAGCGGCGTCATCGTGGGCATGATCGGAGCCCGCCTGTCGCGTCGCAATCTCATGGAATTTCAGGACATTGTAATTGCGCGCACTCAGAACACCCGCGAGAAGGGCTACGGCCTGGCGCTGGATGCGCCGGCCAGAACGAGGGCCGAGGACTACCGGCGGTTGTGGCGGGGCTTCTACGCCACCCAGGATTTGCTCCACGGCCAGGCCACCATCGATAACCAGCGCTTCGGACCGTCGGGCAACAAGTTGGATGTCTTTGACAATCTGGTAATGAAGCGGCGCTATGCCATCAGCTTCGACATGCTGCTGCTGGAGGCTCAGTCACGAGCCCAAGTGGCCAACAAGTCGGCCTACGTCCATGTGGTGGGCTTTGGCCTGGGCGTGTGGAAGGTGGCCGCCCAGCAGGAGCGCATCTTTCTCGAGACCTTCGAGCAGCGCATGCGCACACTGGGCCAACGGCTCAGCCATGTGGGCATTGTGCATTTCTCCTGGTTCTCCATCACCAACTGTGGAGGTCTGAGCAACGGCTCGCTGGTAAAGATCGATGGGCATCCAGAGGGCGGCATACGTGTCTTCATATCTAAGCGCAATCCGGCAACGAAATTGGCAGGCCCAGAGCTCCACAACATGCTGCTGGTTGTCTCCTATGCCTGGGATGGCAATGCATTGCCCGGCAACGAGTTCTGGATGGTGAGTAGGGAAGGGGAAGGAAGTAGGGCAGTTATTTGTTGTGGGCTTATCTGGCTTCGGTAAAACCTAATTATCAAGTCTCTTAACCGCAAAAGTAGCACACTAAAACCCTACGGCTTGTCCTACATTTATTTGATTATCTTTGGACAAACCATAAAGAGAAGATAGGAGACTGCTAAAAGGAAAACATATAGCTTAGACTTCTAGTAATTTCATGCAAACTAATCTGATTTTAAGTCCTGTATTTATGCAGATATAACCATCAATGCATAGGATAAATCGCTCTAGGTTTTAGGTTCAAGAAGAGAAGCTTAAAGCTATTTTTGGAGAACTCTCTTCTCTGCTGGTGCCAATTCACCATCTAATCTAAACGTTTCTCTTCTCGTTCTTTCTTTCAGAAAATGCTCAAGTCCACGGGCGACTCCTCCACGGCCTGCCACACACTGGTGGCCGAGCTGCACAACCCGCACATCAACACGGACTTCTGCAATGGCAGCAATCTGCACATAGCCTCGCCACAGCACGGCGTCATCCATGTCGCCGAGTACGCCAAGCTGGTGCTGCGGAGCGAGAGTGACAGCCCGGGATCTCAGGCTATCTAATCTTATCTAATCGTGGCCGCCGTGTCTTTCCACGCTACACGCTGTGTAGGTCAACTCTGTGACCTTTTCACGGCAGCTAGCCATGCAAAGAGAGCTTTTATGGCATTGGTTTAACCAGCTTTATGTTTGTAAAACGTGTAAATACAACTCTTTTTTCAAAATAAAATGCAATAATCCAGTATCCAGATCCGATCACAGGGCATAGCCCAGCTTGGCCACCCAGCTGAGACCCTCCGTCGTCGTCGTCTTGGGCTTGTACTCGCATCCCACCCAGTCTTTGTAGCCGAACTCCTGGAGCGCCTTGAACACGTAGCCGTAGTCGAGCTCCCCGGCCACGTCCGGCTCGTGGCGATGCGGCACCTGGGCAATCTGGAAGTGGCCAATGAGGCTCTTGTACTCCTCGAGCGTCTTGGACACGTTGCCGTGCAGGTGCTGCAGGTGGTAGATGTCGGCCAGGAGCTTCAGGTTGTCGGCACCCACGGCGCCCAGCACACCGGCGGCCTTGGCGTACGAGTTCATGAAGTAGCCGGGCACGGCGTACTTGTTAATTGGCTCAATCACGCCGATCATCTCGCTCGCCCTCAGGCTATCGGCGGCGATCTTCAGATTGGCCGTGTACGTCGCCGTGTAGTCGCTCTCCCGCCCGCCGGGGGGTAGAAGGCCGGCCGTCAGGTGGATCTTGCCGCAGTTCACCTGCTTGGCGAAGCCAATGGTGCTCTCCAGCTGCTTGCGGAACAGGCCCTCGGCCCCGGGCACACTGGTGGAGCCGAAGCGCAACTGGTCGCTGGTCTTGTCGAAGGCCAGGTTTACCAGGCTGACCACAATGCCCGTCTCCCGCACGGCCTCCACCACGGCGCTCGTCTCGCCCTCCGGATAGGGGATCTCTACGGCCCGGAATCCGTTCTGGTGGGCCAGGCGGATCCGCTCCGCGATCGTCGCCGTCCGCTCGGTGAACAGAAAGTTGAGGTTCGCTGCGAACTTGAGTGCTGTGGCCATCTTGACTGAGATCTCCTCCTGCCTTCGCTCCGTAATCTGAACTGCGGCCCGACTGCGATTAGCCCCGTTCT
>JAEIHY010018336.1:0-22619 GCA_018904565.1 Drosophila tsacasi | reverse complement strand
TCTTGAACAGTAATGCCAACTTAAAGTTCTATACCTCTAAAAAAAACACCCGTTATTAGTTGTGGAGTTATCTGTATATGTTGTACAGTTTTTCATTTATATTTTATGGTAAAAGAACCCTTCTTCTTTATTTTTATCTATTATATTTCCTATACAATCTTAAGAACTGTAATAGGTTTCCTTCCAATCATTATTCTACAATTTTCCATTTAAGATTCCCACATATAATACACAATTTTCCTAGTGCATAGCCTTCTTTTTGAAGACCAAGACCAGCGGAAATATGCTCAAGTTTTGTGTTTTTGTTGGTCGGAAATGTTTAGCGCTTGCTCAGAATGATTAAAGTGTCGCTTTTTGTCTGGCCTCAGTTGCTTTTTCCCATTTGCAATGCAAAAATGTTCATCAAATTTCGCTGAGTAATGCCAAGGTGAAGAAATCTGTGTGCTCTTTTTTATTTAGAGGAAATTGCAAAGACTTCCTGATTCTTCTCAAGGTTGATGTAAGCGTGAAATAGGTTTTTTGAATAAACCATTAGGTTTTACATTCTGGGATAGAAGTTATAAGAGATAGTTGAGGGGCTCTTTAGATATCTTAAACAATTGTTAGCCTAGTTTCTATACTTTCTCTTCTATAAATAAATATTTTTAATGCCTTAAAACACACTAAACTCTAAGCTTGAGATTATTGTAACAATGATATTCAAGTTCTCTATTGTCAGGCATATTTTTCTTAATAATTCTTCAATTACAAAGTCCATGTAAATACGGTGAGGGAAAATGCCATATATTCAATTATTATAAACCCATATGTTATCTATATGAAGTCCCATATATAATCCATCAGCCTTAATCCATTTGTTGGGTCTGTCACTCAGATTTAGATACCGAAGCTGGCGAGCGACTGACTCATGTGCATCAATATCACGGCGAGCACGCACCACTCGGAGTCGGAGTCGGATTCGGAGCTGGAGCGACCCACTTGGATGCCAGCCGCCGGAATGTAATGATTAACTTTTCGCAGTTGCTAAATTAAGTGAGTTTTTACTGGGGATCCGGATCCAGATCGGCAGCGAGGTGGGGACCAAGGGCCAGGGGGCAGAGACATGATCGCATTGCGTGTCTGGGCGAGACTGGGGCCAGAAATGATTTCCACATACCACAGCAGTTAAAGCCCTTAAGTCAGGGAGAAAATCCAATTAAATTCGGTAGCGAAAGAAATAAGTCTGAACTGTCGGCAAAATGATTCTACATACACGTATTTGCGTCAACATTGATTTTGCAGCAAACAGAAACATCCAAACAGGGGGCATCGGGTCGGGGTTCTCGGAGGAGTTGTGCGGGGCCAGGAGCGGCTAAGCGGATCCGAGACAAAGACGGACAGAATGTAGTTCATGTGCATGGCGATGGCGTGATTGAGGACGAACCCGAAGACAGCAGCAGGAGCAGCAGCAACGGGAGAAGTATCAACAGAAGCAGCAGCGAAAACAGGAGCAAAACATTGCCAATAGGACACACAGAAAAACTAGTAAAATTAAGCACATTAAATTATACCTATTTTATAGATACATTTATATAATTTATGATTCAAATATTAATATAAAAAGGGCTTCTAAGTATTAACTGCATATAGCTGTGACTCCCTTTGTTTATCCTTTTATAAATAAATTTATATGAAAAGAAGCTCATGAAAAATGTTAACAATACTTTCTAAGTTATAATATGTGTAATAAATGTGTATTTAAAACTTCAGATAATTGTTTATTGACTTTCCCCGCAGTGCAGCGGGAAGAACATCGTCAGCATTAGCCACATCAGGTTGCAACTTGTGTTGCTGCTGCAGTTTGCTGAGGCGTGATGTGAGTTTAAGCGTCTGCCGGGACTCCACTTCGATTTGACTCTCCGAGTTTGAGTTTTCAGTTGAGGCAAATTCCGCACTGCGGACCGCAAAACCGTCCAAAAGTTGCGTGCCCATAGGTCTTCTGTGTAATTGCGCAACAATTGTCAGGAGCTCCCGTTCCTGCTCCCACTCCGGCTCCTGCTCCTGGTGCTCCGATCCGCTCCTGAAATGAAGTCCCCGCCTTAAGTAGCAGTTGGCGCTGGGCCCCGCAGTCGCCGCTTTTAAGGGCAGAAACCGCAATCAAGACACGGACACGTCATGGGGCAACAAAAAAGCCAAGGAAATCAAGGGGAAAAAGCATATATTGCTCCTCCAGCTAAGGCTACCGACTCTCGACTACCTTCGTGTCTGCGTCAAACTTGCGGAAATCTGATTTTAAAATTATTAACAACATGCAATGGCTAAATAGTTTTGCATTCGATAACAAAAGCCGCTCCTCTGCTTCAGTGCGGGACTCAAAAACATGTCCAAGTCGAATTTCAATCTCGCTGCGGCTCCTAGGGAGAAAATCCATAACAAACTCCAATTCAAATCCAAAGGAAAAGTACTTTGAATAGGGGGAAAACTGCGAATGGGGGCTGTGCTTAGTGACCGCATCGTATAATTCACGAATTCAAATTCAAACTATCGAATGCTACCGAGACCCGGCGCTCTTGGCCAGCCGACCGTTATAGGGTTAATTAAATGCGAATCCAGTAGCTCCCGTTTCCACGCCAGTTTCTCCACGTTCCGAGCTGCGAGCTCCACTGCAGCTGCAATTAGAAGTTGCACAAAAAGCGCAATAGGAAAAACCAGGCAGGTAACTGCTGGAAAAATGAAAATGAAAAACATGGAAAACAAAATGGCGATAACTACCGCAATTTGCATATAAATGGACGTAGAAACGTCTTTAGTCACCCGAATCTTGAGCAAACCATAGGAGCGATTAACATTGTTACCAGTCGGGGGCGGCGTAGCAGGAGGAGGTGGCAGCGGTGGCGGAGGCGCCGCAAGGGAGCGACATTAGCACACAGGAAAAAATAAAGTAATAATTAATGAATAAACTCGGTTTAAAAAACTATACTAAATATATTATTTAAGAATACCTTAAGCCCCATTCAAATCAATCTAAAATCAGGAAAATTTATTTAAAATCTAAGGGTTTTATAATAGAAAATACTAGTACTTTAGATTGATTAACATTAAAAGAGATACTTAAAAGGTAATATTATCTTGGAATTAATGGAAGCTAGCCTAAGAACTTACTTCTAAAACATGATTAATGGATCTTAACATTTGAACAATCAGTCTATATCTTTGCCAGCTAAAAATAACAGTTTTCGGGGAATATATAAAATCAATTCCGTCTTAGCTCCTAAATTGTACTATTTCCCATTATTTTAGCTCAGTGCAGCTAACATTGCAACCAAAGTGCAGTGGCAACAGCCACATCGCCACGGAACCCACGGAAAGCGCAACAAAATGGCGGAACAGCCGTCAGAGCGTGGCACCAACACCAACTCCGATTCCGACTCGGACTCGTACTCCTCCACCGCCTCCTCCTGGGAGGGAGGCTACCTGGTAGCGACTTCCAACACCGAAACCAAGCCAAAACCAACACCCTGCCGCTGCCGCTGGTAGAGGTGATGCCATCAAGCGTGTTAGCTCGGTGGGCAGCGGCGACTGCCAAGGGATTGCTGCCTGCCAAGCTAGCTGATGGCCTCGACCTCCCAGTACAGAGAGAGAAAAAGCTATGAAAAGCTAGGAGTAGTGCCATGGAAAAATATGGAATATTAGTACAATAATATTAAGCACACGAAGTCTTGTTATTACTAAAGAGTTTGAAATAAATAAAAAGAAAAATAAATAAAGAAAGAAAAGAAAAAAAGTTAAAGATATATTAAATACAAATTTTGAAGTTTGTACTTCATGAAAATAAAGTAACTTAATAGTTTACTTGTTCCTTAACAGTCATAATACTACCTTATTGTTAATTAAGCGTAAGAAATGCGTGAAACCATGCTTCATTTGTTTAAATAAAGCGTTAAAAATTGCAATTTACTACTTCTACTAATGAGGCAAAACTAATTCATGAAACAAATGTAAAGATATTCCATTCGTCATCAAAGCCTTTCAATATTATGATTTAATTTTATATTGTCAATGCAATTCCTTGCAAAAAATCTAAGTTGAACCTAAGCTCAGTGTAGAGAGCTACATGGATAACCCCCTCCCCTGAAGTTGCACTGCCACTGCTTGGATAGCCTCGTAATTGCGATTGTTTTTGTTCGAATGGCGGGGCATTGGCTGCAGAAAGGCGACCGCTGCAGTTGCCGGAGCAGCTCAGGCAACCACCCGCGTCCACAACAACACACTCTGTGCCCAGAGGTAGGGCTCTGCTCTTCACCTGGTTGTGGGAGTACCCCCACCACCACCTCCAGTGGCCTGCATTGATATCACCCATTGTGCCGCCGGCATGGCTGTTATTATGCAAATGCCATTCACAGGTAATTACCACGCTGCCCCGTTATAATTGCGCTCGAAGCCCAGCTAGGAATAATCGCGATTGCAGTTCGCAGCTCCCATCCATCTGGGCTGCCATCTTTTTGCGGCCGAAAAAGAAAACGGAGGAGAAACGGAGGAAAAACGTTGGAAAATCGAAGCCGCCAACAAGATGTTGTTGCCACTAATTGCAGTAGCTGCTCAGTTGCAGCTCCCTTTTGCAAATGCGAAAACTCCAACTTGGCTATTTCGAAACTTCGTTTAAATCGCAGACACAAATTGCCACAATACTTTGGTGGTGAGTGCTTTGGTTTCCTAAAGATTCAAAACGACTTACTGTTTGTTTGTAATAATTTAGTGGGAAATACTGTGGTGAGCCCTTGCCAGGAAAAGTTCTGTTTTTGTTTAATCGAAAACTATATCGTCACTGTTAAGGTTAACTTGTGGTTTGCCTTTAGAATGATTAATATCTAGTCAGCTTATAAAGGAAGCGATTTTAATATCTATTGATTGTGTCTAGTTTGCTCACTGAGGCCTTGTCCGGTTATTGATTTAACCATTAAATAAGTATACGTGTGGCAATTATAATATATAATTATAATAATTTATAATATATAATTACAGTTTATAATTTTACTTAGTTGTGAAGCAGCTATTCACATAGGAGTTAATTAATATATCAAAAGACATTTAATTCCACAAGGGCAGGCAGGTGTCTACTTTAAACTGGGCTAGCTTAAACTAGTTTTAAAAAAGCTGTTTAATCTGCAGCTATACAAAGTTTTTAGATATATATAAAATGGTACAATTACTAGTATTCAATAAATATGACTTAGTATAAACTAATTAGAAGAAAAACGGAAGCTAAGTTGGGAAAGCCGAAATTTGTTGTTGGAATTGGATCATGAAAATGTATGAAAAATATTTTTTCATAATCAAAGAAATTAAAAATATATATTAGTGTCAATTCTAGTTAATTTTTTTCCTTGAAACTTAAATTACATTTTGATCACATTGCTTACTATTACTAATTGTAAAATAAAACAATCTCTCGTAAGCAAATATCTATACAAATATTATAGATTTGTAGTGTCGAAGTTAATTCTATTACTTCTATAATAATAATAATAGTTGGACTTTTGTGGATAATATTTTAATCTATTGTAATGCATGTTTGTTTATTAGTGTTTTGTGAAATTATAGCTATTATTTCTGCTAAAAAATCAAATATATTTAATGTTGTTGAATTCCATATAGTTTTTCTTGCTAGATGCACTGTAATATCTACTACTTCTGCTGTATTCATTTAATAATATTATATTAATTAAAGCAAGACTCTAAAGTAAGTCATTAACTGCATTTTAAGCCCACAAGATAGTCCCAGTTAATATAATAGCTATTTTATTAATATTACTCAGTTCATTTCCCTTTTAATTTGAATAATTCGGTAATATTGTACAGGTTGTGGCACTGACAACCCCTTGAGATGCTTATCTGGAGGCTGGAAACTGAGCGGCGGCTGACCAGTTACGGTTACCTGTTACCTGGACTGCAGCTACAGCGGCACCTTATCCTTTTTGGAAGCGTCGACAATGGGACACTTTCGGGCCGCCGCTGCTGACACCTTTTCTGGGTGCATGGGAATGGGAATGGGAATGAGGGCCAAGATCGTGGCCAGGAAAGGCATCTGCAGCGGCAGGGGAGCAGCCAGGCAGGCAAATTAGAATAACTTAAATACACGGCGGCACGCATTAAGCGGCTGCAGGCGATACCATCTCGCTCCGGCTGCGACTCCTCTCGATTTCTGTTCAGTTCTGAGCTCGCTGGCGAATCCTTTTCGCCCGCTATCAAAAAGTAATAAATCTGCCGCTGATCCATCGTAAATCTTTGCGTTCCCTTCATGATTTACCCACATAAATCAAAATTATCGAACGCGCCGCAGACTCCGCTTTGAGCCGGGTTCGCTCGCTCGTCCTTAACTCGCTTGTTGTTGGCCAAGAAGAAGGCGTCAGAACTGGGCCTGTTAACTGCTCGAAAGTGTTAAATGCACTCCCCAATCTGCGAACTCTCTCGGGGATCATCTCTCCATTAGCCAATCCCCGGGCTAATTATGGCAAACATTTTCGGTTATTGCATTTAGTGTTCCAATTATCGCCTGCAAGGAGGGATGAGCACCTTTTCCAGATGTCCGATCATGGCTCTCGGATCACCCAGGCTGCGATCCCATCATGCACCTTTTGTTAAGCCTGGGAGTAGGTTTTTTTAGGGAAAATTCGTCACATGCAAAGTGAAATTAGAGCTGGGCCAATTTCATTTAATTTTCAAGCCACTCAGGCGAAGAAGAAGCGACCGCTACAATTACAGCATATTTTCCCCAATTAATAATTAATAATTTGTTTGGGTCACGAAACGCTCTCCGCCGGGCAACAGTTTGTACACAGAGGAGTCCGCGGTTATTTCTTTTTTCGGGTGAAAGAAGCCAGAAGAAAAGGCGACCTGACCCGCCTCCGCTCCAGACGTGGCAATCCGCCTGACTGAGACGGTTAATTGCTGTCACAAAAGTCGAGCTCGCAATTGTAGGTGCCTGCAGGTGAAAATCTCTTGTGGCAAAGACCTAGACATAGTCAAAGACAATGCCGGAGTCAGAGAGTCGTCCGATGAAAGACACGCAAAGCCAGTCAGAGGTGCAGAACACATTTTGTGTGCGAGCTCTGCTTCCTTCCTGTCTTGAACCCGATGACCCTTCACATGAACCTCTAAAGACCTGCCCCTTTTCCATCTTCCGTCCTACATCTTCCACCAGCAGAGCAGTTGGCTGACGGCTTTCCTTTTTGGCCAGATTTCACTGAAACGTCAGCTGCTGGAAAGCAGAGAAATTACATGAGATTGCTTTCTAAACTATTTTATATAATTTAAAGATTTTTAGATATTTAGATACTTTATTAAAGCCTTGTGATATACTAGGGTAATGTAATATTTTTCAAGCCTTTTTCGAGAGGGAATCTCTCTCTTTTTTCCCCCTAAAGTTCGCTCTAATTCAGTCTCAATTTGTGCGCTGGGCAAACCCATAAATTAATTGATGCCCTGGCCTGGCTAGCTGAGTGATAACCATCGCAGACTCTCCTCGATTTCCCCGGCCCAGTTCCACACCCTTTTCCCAGAGCCTGTTCGCACATTCCCTGTGCATTTAGGCTTCGGGGGAAAACTCTTCGCCGATTCTGCGGCCAATAGAGACATCACCATCGGCGTTAACCCATCCCATCGCAGCCCCTGTCCCTGTTCCACTTGAATTATGTGTGTCTCGGGCTGTGAATGAAGCGATGTGCGACCAGGATTGGCTAATGTACGGGCTGTGTCCGCTCCGTGGCTGCCACTGCCCACTCAGTGCGCCCCGGCTCCTCGGTTCCGCGGCTCCTCTGCTCCTTCGCTCCTCCGCTCGTATCATCAAAATTGTCGTTGGCTCGCAGTTAAATTAAGTCATAAATTCAGTATTTATCTGCTGAATGTAGTTTGTTGTCCGGTCATCACTTCAGCGTCAGCCTTTGTCGCCGCTGACCAAACCGAGCCGGTCGACACGATAACAGTGGGTGGGAATGGAGTTTTTCAAGTGGAAATTGGGATTATTTTTTTAAATTATAGAATTAAAACCACGAGGCACTAAATATAATATATAAAATAATGGTAAAATACCTAAAATTAAGCGTAATGAATGAATTTCTAAAGTAAATAGAAAATAAGTGCATTTGAAAGTGATAATATAAATCATATCTTTAGTATTTTAACAAGCTATTTAAACCATTAAATCGAATGAAAGTTTCTTAAGACAGTTTTTAGCATAATTACATACAAAATAATATAGATTTTTGACCACTTAATCTCTCATCCCAACCACTGTCCCTGTGCCCGTGAAAGCCGCTTTTATCCAGGTTGCTGTTGCTGCTTTTATGGCAGCCAGATAGCTCGCATGTGTCACCGATCCTCCTGCTCTCAGCATCGGATCCTCGATAGCCCCGCTCCTCTCTGCCAGATTCCAGGCTCCAGGGCTCCCTTCCCCCGTCATCCCCAAGCCCTGTGTTGGTTCCGGGGCACTGGCTTAGCCCCACTTAACCGGACTCTTCGGGGCGGTGCGAGTAATTGGATTGAGTTGGCTTTTCTCCTCATTCGCACTGCCAAAATATGGGTTTTTGGATTTTTATTATTCTCCTGGCCCCTGGGAACTCAATTCACTCTCACTGGCCAACTTTCTGACTCGGGTTCCGATTCGGATTTAGATTTATTGGTGCACATCAATTAGCTGCCATCTCGGATATCGCCGCCGGCATCGTGGCACAAATCATTGATAGTGCGGAATCAATGCGGCAGGAATGGAATACATATCCGTGGCACCAATTAGTCACTCTTTGTCACCCGGAAAATCGCAGGTCCTCGGGCCTTGGCTGTTTACTATTTCGGCCTGGCCATTTATTGAAACATAACGCATTTTCGGGCATTTTTTAATGTCAGCCTAGGGATCTCTTGGATCACCTGTAAAGCCTGGGAGTCGCACAGTTGCAGGTAACCGAGTGGCCATTGTCAGTGTCTCGCTGTCACCGTGGACGTGGCCGCTGTCGAGATGCTGAGACAGATTCCCGATGACACTAAGTGCTCCGAATCCCGGTGTCCCAACCCCCCGCTCACGTGCTCGGGGCATCATCATTTTTTACGCCGCCGCGCTCCTGCGGCAGCGTGAAATATTTTGACAAATCGCAGCCACTTAATCAGGAATCATCATCGAAAAGGGATCGATGTTTTGTATTGAGGCATCAGCGCGCATAAAGGACATGCCTGCCAGCGAGGCGGTTGTGTGTGTGTGAGATGGAGTGTGTGACACTGTGCCTGTGCCTGCCTGTGTGTGGGTTGAACAAGGGATTTCCGCCGAAACCGATAAAAGGCTATGAAAGACACACCGCTGGGTGAGCTGCACTGGGGGAAAAATTACCAGAAGGTTGTGAAAGCTTATAAAGAAAATGTCAATTACTTAATGGTTATAAAATAATCCTTAAAGATGTGATGTTAACCCGTTGGATATGGGGAGGCCAAATGAATCTTCCATCTATTCGGGCAGGAAGTAACTTAATAAAAAAATTGTTTAATATTTTTAAAATAGGTTTTAGTGTTGATAATAGTTTAATATATTTAAACTTATTATTAGAGTTATACTAATGTTGAAAAATAAGAGTAAGCTTCGGATTTGTAAACTACCTTTTTGGTTCTCGTTTTCCCCACGTTTCGTGAACATTTTTCCCCCAGTGCTAAAGTTGGAAGCTTCGAAGTGCCTGTGTCGCACTTGTCACTTTATTTTTCCGAACCTGAAAATTATGACTATGAGACGCTCTCCCTCACACACTCACCGACGTTTCTGGTGGTAATGAGTGTTCATTTGTGTTAACACGTGATTAGACCCCGAATCAATCTTAATAATGAGCGACGTGACACTCGCACATGGGGTTAGAGTTAACCTGCTGTTAACCGCCGCTAAATCGCTAACTGATTGAAGTCGCGCGACTCTGACTGCCTCATATGCAATCCCCACAGTACCTGGAGGAACCCAAACCCTAACTTAACCCCGACTCTGAAATCCCCTCTCGTTACGATCAGCCATACAAATTGCCAAACATTTATCAATAACGCGAGACGTGACCAATTAACCGTTTCTCGAGTCAATAAAATGAATCGTTAAGTGTGTGCTTGGCCTGGCCAACAGACAGGTCCTCACAAACACGATGGTATACATGTGATCTACCGATCAGAACCCATTCATCGAGGCGACGTCCTTCGATAATGATAGCAAAATAAATACATAAACTGTAGAGGAAACAGTCACATGAACAGGTGATGGAAGTGTATACAAAGCGACTATTGTTGTAAAATAATAATTGAGAGCGGTATAAGGAGTATATATATGCATAGACACTGGGAAAAATATAGGTAAACACTTTACCAAGTAAAATCTTAAGAAACAATTATAGGTAACATATTTTGTTATGTTTCTAATAATAATATACTATCTTGTTATACATCCGTCTTTGCCGTAATAAATCGACACACACGCACATTTTAATACTTATGATATATATTCACCTGTACAACTCAGGGGCGCTCCAATTCAATGAGTTCGATGCGGATCGGATCCAATACACATCCAGATGCTGCGAGATGTGGCCGTAATTAAAGTTTATCAGGAAACAAATGCTAAAATCACGCAACTCCCAGTGAGCTCAATGCGGCGGCAGCTGAAGGAGCACGAACCTGCGAAAGGTCGATGTCGGTGCGGTGCGATGGGATGCGATTGCTTCATCCGACAGGCAGGTGATGAGCCGTCATGCGACGGCATTAGAGCATCGATGAGAACCCCAAAGCGGGAACGGGAACGGGATTGGGAATTGGGGTGATCTGTAGAGCTGGGGATCGAAGCGCACACGCGATTGATTATAAAAACCACCGCGGAGTTCGGCGTCGGGGAAGTGTGGGCTAATTTTCATAGACAGCGCACGCTGGACACGCGCATGATGCGTATCTGGGATCGATCTCTCCTCTGGAACATCTAGAGCGCCTGTCTGGGGACTCCTGCTCCTGCTCCTCAGCCTTGTCGTGCGTCAAAAGCTGAAACTCACCTGTCTGCTCAACGCAGCATTTCCGCCGGCTACTAACCAACACAAAAAAAAGAACTACATCAAAAAAACCTCAAATGTTGCGTCATTATCGAGAACATTTTTGTGTCGAAATTTATTCCATATTCACCGCACATTGCTCTAATTTTTTCCGCTGCTTATCGTCCTTTTTGTTTTAATCACTAGGATCCTGGAGCCGGTAGCTGGGACTGGACTGGGAACCCTTTCACCTTGCCCTCTCCTTTTCTGTTTTGATGAATTGATGATGGGGTCTGGTCTCTGGGCCCTGCCCTGTGAACCCTTTTTGCCGCCGCTTCGTTTTTCTTAATTTGGAATTTATTTAAATCCACAAAGGTCCCGGGCCAGAAGACAGGCAACATCCAACATCGTCAGTCACAACGCAAGCGAGGGCAGGGGGTTCGTCGCCCCCGTTTTGGCAGGTGCAGTTCCAAGTTCCACTTGGGTCTTGACTTGACCCTTCTGCTGCTGCTGCATCGCTAATGCATAAATAACACGTTGCGGAGACGGAGACGTTGCCCCTTGCTTATGACGCTGCTCCTGCCATTACAGCGGCCACTCACCGAAAATTTTAAAAGGCGTTTAGCTTGTTACCTTTTAATAATACCATTTAATTCCCCGTTGTGCGGCGTAGGCGCGCGGAACCATCAATCAGGTTCCTCCGCCGCGCCATAAAGATAGCGCCGTAACGAACACCGGACATTGGACACCGGACACCGGAGCTCTGCTCTGCTCTGCTCTGGCCTGCTCTTAACCGGCAATTCATAATTTATTTGAGTTTTTTTGTAGATCATGTTGGCTTCATTTTTTGTAGTAACCCTGGACAGCTGTAGATCGGAGATGGAGAGTTGGGTTTGAGTAGAAAAAGTCTCGCATCCTGGAGATGACGGTCTTGGTTTCACTCCTTCAACTCTGTCGCAGATAGAGCTAAGCTGGCTATGACTTTATCAGACAATTATACATTTTTAGATGCCAAAAATATCTTTTTACATTTTTACACATAACCTTTTTTAATATACAACATTTTAATATTTTAACAAAGAACTTCTAGTAAAAGTGAGAGAGAGAATTGAATTACTAAGTGACTAATTCTCTTACATATTCATATGATTTATAATACTATTTTGTACATTGAAGCTACTTCTATTGTCTAAAAATACATAAAAACACATGAATCAATAAGTACATTTAAAAAAATCTAATTCTATTTGTTAAGAAATAAGCCTAGCTATGTATAATCACACAATATGTATTAATCACACAATTTGTAAGGACTCTGAATATTGAATATATAAGCTATTTTATGTCTTTAAAGTTAGATTAAATTTGATTTATAGCAGCAGCTGTAATAATAATAATATTAAATAATAATAAATCAAAAATACAGTGTTAATAAATTGTAAATTGTACTTTACTTTCATTATTTAATTTGTTTTATTTTAAAAATTATAATTATTTTTATATTAAAAATTCCATCAAAATAAATAAAAAATAACAAATATACTTATACTATACCATTCTTTTGATTAAAAATACTTAAATAAGCTTAATTATATATACAAATTACTAAATCATAATTTAGGGATATGTAAATTTAAGCAACCAAAATGTTGTTTAACCCCTGCAAAACCAGCAGTTTTATTTACTTCTAATTGTTGTAATCACAAAGCCAGACCCCAGAGGCAGGCAGATTGAACATTACGCATTAATGGCCTCCTAACTCCAAAAAGGGGGTGGCTGCCATAACACTGGAATACTTTCAGCCCTTTGTTGGCTATTGGCAACCCGCATGCCAGTGGACATGGCAGTGGCAACATGAACATGGCTGCCAAGAGACGGACGAGGCACGCTAATGGGCGGCAACCGAATCCGCTCCTTACCCGGCCAGAGCCACCTCCTACTCCTACTCTCTCTCCTCCCCTTACTTCGTAATCCTCAACCCCCAGAGGGTGAGTGGGTGCCACTAAGTGGCTACTGGCCGGGCAGCCAGTCATCCGACCATCCATCTATACATTCATCCATACATCCAGTGGGGGTGTTTGGCAGACTGCTATTTTGACGTGGTTGGCAGGCCAGCTGGCCAGGCTAATTTACGAATAAATTATGTGTCGCGCTGCTCTGCGGGAGTGGGAGTGGGTCTGGGTTGGGAACTGGAACTGGATCTGAAGCTGGGAGGGAGGCCAGGAGGCAAGGAGCCAGGCCGCCATTAAAAATCGCCAATCACCGGTAGTCAATGCAGGCCATTTGAGTCCACAATCGGTGTTGCGGCGAAAGGCGGCGGCGGGTGAGCATCGTTTCACTGAGAAAAAGAATAATAAAATAATATTAAAAATAATAATAAATCTAATAAATAAACCTTAGAAGAATTTTGTTATTGTCTTTTTGTTGTATAAATTCAAAGTAAATATAAGGTTAATATATTATCTAAATCTTGACAAATGAACTTCTTAGATCTTCTTTACAGTGCATAAACCGAAATTGAATAATGTCGGGCAGTGTCAGGGTTCGAGAGCTTGCAGGAAACCGGAGACGTAAATTGCAGGGTAGCGCCAGGATCACGATCAGCGGAGGAGCTGACGGGGCGAGGGAGTTGGAGCGCCAATTGGATCGCCAGCTTGGGGTCCCTGAAGCTCTGAAAATGGGCAGCTTTTGGCGCTTATGAAGTTGTGGATATTTCGCTGGTTTAATTTTGCGAGCTGACTGCAATTACAAGCCGTAAATTTGTCATGGCGCGATAAATGGGATATATCTGGAGGAGCCGGCCAGACAGCCTGGGCAGCCTAATGCATGTAATCTGCCACTCAACACCCTGCCAGGATACTGGGACTCAGACTCTGGGGTTCCAAATTGCGGGAATAGCGGCTCAAGTTCGCGTTCGTATCCCGAGCTTGTTAACCAATTTGGCACGCCTGCGCAATGGTGGATCCCATTTTATGGGCCATAATCAGCAACAAACTAAATAGGAGTCCCGGAGTAATCGCCGCTGGCCAATTCATGCTCACATTTTGGCCTGGTTAATTAAATACGGATTTCGCTTTAATGGCCGATAAAACTTGATGAGGAACTTTAATGGTGCCACGGCCATGGCACAGCGGAGGCGATCTCCGTTCTCCGATTTTTGATCTCCGAGCCGCCGAGGATCGCTAAATCACCGTTAAAGCGATATCGCACTATGACGGCCAACAATGCCAGAGATCCGCTTTTTACGAGCCAATTGCCAACACAATCCCAGCACCAATACCTCTCGCATTGCCACATCCCTGGGCATGGTCGTTCCGGCGACTCCCAATCGCATTCTCAGTTGCAGTCCTGAATCCCCGGCTTACTTTGTTGCCGAGGCGCACAAAATTAACTGCTGATGAATGTCAGCGGTGGTGGATGCACCGTGGAAACTTAGTATTTATTTCCATTCAAAATAATCTACAATAATATATAAAAATATACAAAGAATCCGAGCTGAAGGCCCGAGGTGCTATGCCTCATAAACTTTATGTTAACTCTTAGTTTATAACTAATTGTAGATAAAGAGATCAATAAATAGATAAAAAAGTTCTCAACTTCAAGTAAAGGTAAAACTAGATCTTTGATATTTATTTTATTATTTACTTGAAATATTCGGGAGCCTGTCTTAGTGTGTTATATTCAAAATTATAATTTCTTTACTACTTTATATATATATAAAAATATAAATATATATCAGAATTGAGTCATTTATTTCAAAAAGGAATCCCTTTGGCTTCAACAGATCAATAGCATGACCTCTTGGAATGATTTTTATACCCTTTAAGGGTATTATAATTTTAGTCAGAAGAATGCAAAGCAGTTACACATATTTTAAATCCGTTTTTTAAGTTATTAAACGCAAATTGTACCTATATTTCTCCTACAACCAGCTTTGTGCATTTTAGAGGCATCAGTCGACCCCCAAGGAACCCGTAGACCACGCAGCCAAACCCCACCAGTGTGGCGGAGCTCTGGTTCAAAGTCACCGAGTCACTGACAAAAATGCTGTAAGCCGCTCTCGAGTGGCCGGACTGTTGTGCGATTTTTAATGCCGCCGCCCGCGGTCGATGTTTGCAATTTCTGTGTTCCTCCGCCGGCTTACAAGTCGCCTCATTCGTCCGCCGGACGAGGCATAAAATTAAAAAGTTGCACTGTTCGCCATCCGGGTATCTGTGTTCCAAGTCCAAGTCCGCGTCTGCGTTTGCGTCCGTGCCCGAGTCTTTGGCTCATTAAAAACGCCATAAATGCAATAAAACGTAGAGCAAACATCGATTAAACAATATTTATGGGGCTTCACTTGCACATTGTTCGCTGGCTCTGCGCCCGGGCTTGCCAGCGGCTTCTACTTGGACACGGCCGCGATTCCGCGCGACAGCAACCTCCTCCAGGCAGCACCTGGTCACCTGGCCAAGTCCGCCCCAAGTTGGCTTTTTTTGTTCTCGGCATTTATGCCTGCGCCTCCCCATTCGCCGGCCCCCATTCGACAGCCCCAGTTGTCGCCATATGTCACATCTTCATGGGAAGACTATATCCGATTAGCGGCTATATTCACTTAGAGAAGGACTTCTGGTTAGAGTGAGGATTTAGCTGAAAGCTCAGGCTTGTATAGGGTTTTTTGTTACAAGATTTGTGTTGGAATCAAGTAGATTTTTGTAGAGAATATGGTATATTCATCTGTCAGCAGATACTTATTAAAAACATAATCTCCCAACTACTATATAATTTCCTAAAATGACCAATCAATTAAGTTGCAGATGTGTCAACTGACGGCTTCATTTGGAGCATCTTGTGTGTGGAAGATTATGGAAATTATCTGCAAATTAAATAAACATTTTGGGAACATATTCATTTCGGGCTTGCAAAACGAAGATCGAGCAGAAATATGGCCCGGATCTTGTGGTCAAAGAGGTTAGCTGTGGAAAATTGGGTGCGATGCGAGGGCAGATGTTATTTGGGATCCTCCAAGCACCTCCTGTGCTCCAAGTGTTGAGACAATGGCAGTGCACGGCGCTCAATGAATAACAATTACAGCTATTAATCTTGGCCCAAACTGCTGGGCTGGTCCTGCAGTGTGGTTAGACATAACGTCCTGCTCGGTTTTTATATATATTTTTTTTACTTGCCTTTTTGCCTGGCAATTTGCGGCCCATTTATTTATTTGTTAAGTGGCCGTAAAAGCGGTCACGGCAACGGAAAAAGGCAAAAGGCAACGGCAAAGGGAGCACCAACGGCAGTGGCAGTGGCAACTGCAATGGCCTTTTCTTTTTATTAATTTATACATTTTGTATAAGTAATAATTGTGCGGAAAACGGAAACAATGGAGGTTGTGTAATGCGGCCACTCCGGAGGTGGCAACTGGGAACCGAGGATAGCGGGGAAAGGGGCGGAACGCCATCTGGCGATGGCCAAGTCAGTCAGTCAGCCAGCCAGCCAGGCAGCCAGTCAGGCAGCCTGTGGCTCATGGAAAGGAGTGAAAATTGCTCGTAATTACCCAGTCACACACACGCATGTGGCGTGCGGTGTGTATACTCGACTGGCCGAATGCAAATGGTAAATATATGGTCATTATCTGGTCCAAATTCGAGCCGCCTTCCTAGGCGAAAAATGCACTCGAAAGCGCGACTCGAGGTTCCCAGTAAAGCCCTCTTCCTCGCCTTGGCTTCGTGTGCACAGGAAGCACTCGCGATGGCGATCAGCGCACTTACCAATGCTGCTTACGGCCATAACCATCCGGAGTTGGCTTCCAAGGAGGCACTGCCTCTACCTCTGACTCTGCCACTGCAGTAGCCATGCCATTATAATCATGCGCCAGACAGACAGACAGACACGTAGGTTCAGCTTTATCTTTATTTATTGTGCTTTTTGGCAGCCAAAAGGATGGCTGCGAGTAAGGGAAAATAGCCACGAAGATAATTATATTCAAACAATAACACTGCCGAGTCGTCACTAAGACGAATAACTGGTAATTAAGTTTGTCATTTACGGAAAATGGTGGGTTGGTTACATAAACAAAATGGGTTTCTATAGAATCACGCTTTTAAAGGGTTGGTTATTTACGTGGAATTTATAGGCATATAGTCTAGATTGAATGAGAATTAGAGTCCTGAATTTTAAATCTTTTATATTGAATTATATTGTAATATATATATGTACCTATATATTATATACGTTGACGCCCTTTGTTCATTTTGAATGTTTTATATAGATTTTTTACCGATATATATAAATAAAGGATATGATGATGATGATATTATATACGTATATGTAAAATATTCTTCAATGAAAAAATTACCCTATTAATTCTTTAGCTTATAGTTTCGTTTCAATGGATTTAACATTTAAAATAAAGGTTTTAAAGTGCGTCTTTTTAACTTATATCTAAAAGAGGCAATATGGTAGACTTTTACTAATTAACAAAATAATAATAATAAAATAAACAAAGTTTAAACTAAACAGGCAACACAATTAAGTATCAACCATAAATTTCATGTACTATCGTTCCTTTTAAACCACTAAAAATCCTACCTGTAAGTCCAATAATAATGATAACTCTTACGAAAATACTCACCAATTCGGAATGTTTGTCCCATTATTTTGATGGCATCTGTAAGTAATATTTGTTATTATAATAACCACTTTGCATCCGTAATGACTCCTTCGTAATGAGTGCTGGGGATAATGCCAGTAGGAGGTGTAACCCATGACCGAAAGGGTAAACCAACATCTGACCGAGTTCCGGAGTCCCAACTTCTACCCCATCCCTATGGCCACCTCTGGCCAAGCGTATAATTGAGGCAATGGGAGGACCGAGTCGAAATGGAGTCCGGGAGCAACCACAAGTCACTTTTTCGACCGCAGAACAGACCCATTTCGACTGTCTTTCTCTCTATATATAGTCGTATATTCGAATTCGATTACTGGCAGTGCTGCAACTTACTCGTAAACGTAACAATAATTTGCATTTCGAATTCAATAATTTGCATTCGGGAAATCCAAACTGCATAAAATATTCATGGTTCTGCCCCAAAGTTTCCCTGGGTCTAGACTGGGTTTAAGTTTGGGTTCGAGTGTGGGTGTGGGGGAACGATGACCAGTCGCGTTTTGGGCAAAGACACACCAAACAAATAATACAAATTAAATGGTATAGTGGAGAAGTCGTGGCCTCAAATTGCGGGTTACTTCTCCGGAGGGACACACTCAAGTGGCCTCAAGAACGGGTTGACTGACTCCTCGGCACGATCATTAAATGCTAAGTCTGTTCCTAACCCTAATAGGTGGTGACTCAGAGCCGCGAGAGCTCCCATCCCGAAAAAATATCGAATTCACTGGGACAGTGGTACATTTTCCCATGGATATCAGCATTACGCCGATGTCACAGATTGCGACATCGCTGATCCGCTCAGCTGAGCAATTTCACAATTTCCCAATATTTATTTTGAGTGCTTCCAGGTAAAATCCGGCCCAGGGAACTGACAAACATGATTCGCATATCGCCACAGAGATTTCCAGCTCGATTTTGATTCTGATTTTGATTTTGTTTTCGATTCCACCTAATCCAATTAGGCTAGCCAACCCAGTCTCCGATGGGCGCTTCGCTGGGCAAAGCCCTAATAATTCCCAAATTATGGGAAAGCTTTGTATTCCCTCGTCTCTACCAAAGAGCCGCCGCTGCCCGAGATACCAAATAACGAATAACATATTTAATAAGCGTCCCCTCATCATTCAGCCGGCAGTCCGGTCGTATATCAGTCGCATGAAGACATCAGCCCGTACGGCTCTTGGGGTCAGCTGGGTCAGCTGCCACTAACTGGTTCAGCGGATCGGCAGATAAAACCACGACAACTGCCAGGTCACTTGAGGAATTGCAGCGCAGTACGCATTTAATTGAATTAAATTCCAATTCCATTTCCAATTCCCCCCAACTATCGCTTTGATCAGTCAATCCAATTATTTGCAAAATTTTGTCACATAAATAACTAGACGCAGAGAGAGAAAGATCGGTGGGCACTTCCTTTAGCGGCCGCCACATATCACCTGTCGTAGGTAGGATCGCGGTGGTGGTAGCCATCGCGGTGGTGGTAGCCACTGCTCTGCGGTGGTTCTGGCTCTCTGGATAGCAGGTTAGCTGGTTCTCTGGCGGTGGTCACCCTGCCTCCGACGATTGGTGGCCGCGGAAGTTGCGCCGGCGCGACGATTACCACAAAAACTCTGAGCAGAGCTCACCCGCTGCGAAGGGGTAAATTCTGATGGAGTACTGGGAAAAATGATGGTATGCTCCTAAGATAGAAATTATTGCTCAGTAAAACTGACATGATATTTAAATATCATTTGAACCAACTAAAAATGTTACCAACAATAACAATATTTAAATGAAAAGTAAGGAATAACAAACCAAATAATAAGTTTAAGAATATACTTTGAAAAAATCTTAAAATATTACCTTAAATGTTAAACCTTTTATGTATTTCGTTAACCATAAATTATCACTCGAATCTATGATAAAAACAAATATATTAACTATAATAAATATAGGTAAAAGCAGTAAATTTCCTTCACCTCTGTCAGAAATGTGTTTCTAAAAAATATAAACAAATTTCCAGGCAAAACTCCTTTTCCTATTGCTACAAACTATCTCCACTACCTTCTCAAAATTTCTCCCAGTGTAAGTTTCCCCTACATGCCACAACATGGCATATCTTTCCGGACAGGGGTGACGAAAGAAAGGCTCAGAGAGTCCTGCGTGTCGGCTGCAGTGCTACCGTGCTCAGCAGCATTCGTGGGCCAGATCGGTTGAATGTTTTGTGCCGAGGTGTTAATTGAATTCGTTTTGCATAAGTGAGGAGGAAGTAGTAGCCCGAACAGGGGTTAAAGGACCACCTGCACTCCGCAGGACAGCATAAACAGAGCCCCCCGTGTGTGTGTGTGTGTGTGCATTGTGTGTTAATTGTGGCAACACACAATGACGATGACAACAGCCGCAAAACAAAGCGGCCAACCAATTGTCAACATGACAGGCAGGGAAATATCGCAGGTTGGCAGTAGATGTTGCCATTTAGTTTTAGCCTGTTCCATGATCTTTATCGTTCGGCCGAATATTTGCATATTCCCCGGCTCCTCCTCGCTCGTTGCCTTGGTGCATCATCATCATCATCATCATCTGCATTGTTGTCGTCGCCGGCTTTATTATGTCATTGCATCATGCCGTGTTTATCGCCATCCGTCATGCACATTGTGTAGAAATTAGCACATAACCCAAATGTGTAAAATAGCAGCAGAGTCTAAATTAATTGCCGGCAATTAGTGGCACCTATCCTTACCCTACCCTTACCCGCCTCCCTGCTTCCCCTATTTTAGTGCAATTATTGTACCTGGCACCACATAATCAGTATTGGCGCCTTCGCCTTTGATAGAGCCGCTAATAGAGAGATCTCTCTGGTTTGGCTTGGTGGATGGAGGGGCAACGCTCACAGGTGTCAGCCTCGCTGACAGCAGAATGCCCTTTAATGTCGCCAAGTGGCCGGGTGACCCATGCAAATGTCACGTTCTCGCCGTGTCGCGCATTGTGTCAGCGTGCAAATAAAACATAAAACGCACCGTCCCGCCGATAAATCATCAGGATGGGTTCGAAGCATTGGATCTGCCAAGTGGAAAGGAAGCTCTCTCCAAGCAGCAGATTCCCCATCGCAGATCCAAGACCTCAGATCCACGATTTCAAATCCGAAACAGAATTGCAGCTGTCGCCGGAAGATCACACTCCGCACCGTTAGCTCCGGCTCTAGATGTGTGACTTCCCCCCGCCAAGGCTGATCGCATAAATTAGCAATCTAATTGCATTGAAACACTGGTCGAAATAAAATAATAATAATTATAATAATAATTATAATCAATCTATATTAATAATAATAATTTTAAGTTCCTGAATTATTTACAAAAATATTTTAGGTTTTATTCAAAAGAATTATTGATCATCTTTAATAACTGAACCTTATGAAAACTAGCATTGAAAAGTGATAATTTTTATGATCAAACTGCAAGGGTATTCAAACGTTTCCGAACTGAAATTCATGCACTTTTGTCTATTATAAGATTTTCGATCCAACGATCCAAATGCAAAGTGCAAAGCGCTTCTTTTCTCGCTCATTTATAAATGCTAAAATTTAAAACAAGCCAAATATTTTCCCCCAGTGCTTCGATGATCGCCAATCCAACGAAATCTCACCGGAATCACGAAGCGCAGGCGACCACGAGCATTCAACATTTGTATGCAAATTGCTCCGGTCTTCGGGGCGAGTTCTCCGATCTTCGGCCAGCACCTCCACCTCCGCCATCGCTTAGGTGGTGCAATCATAATCGCCGTCATATAGTTACGCTCTATAGGCGCTATCGTTATCACCTGGCGGCCGTCGCATCCAGCGCATTCTCACTCTCCCAGTGGGCACGCTGCAGAAATAAATTTGCATATAAATTGCAGCAGCCTCTGAATCCTCGCCGAGGCTTCGCTTCCATTTAAATCGATGCGCACCGCAAGCAATTTCGGAATTTATGTAAGCATTTCGTTCGCGGGTTTAATTGACAGACGCGCTCTTGGTCCTGCTCTTGGAGTCCAGCGTAATCCAATTAGCCCAGCATACATTCGGTACAAGGAAAAGCACTTGTCGCCGGTCTGAGTTCCAGTTTCGGTTTCAGTTCCAGTTCGGGAAGAGATCCGCTCCAACCCAGATGCTGGGCGAAAATCTCAGTGCCGGAGTCGCGAAGCATTTGCTAATGAAGATGTCTTCGAATGGCCCGGGGCCAATCCCATTCGGGTTAACACCGCTGTTCCACTTGAGGAGGATCACTGAAGGAGCAGCGAGCGAGGTAATGGTAATAAAAAATCTATAAATTACGGGGACATAAATAAGGGGACTTCACACAGTTTCGAAAGCGGAAAACAAGTGCTCGTCCTGTCAGTAACAATCAGAGGTAACTAAACTTTACTTTAAAATGTTTATTTACAATTTAAAAATCATAATAAATATAATCAGACACATAAACTACCTAAAATATGAATTTCTCAATTATTTACTTCACTTTTAATACGAGATTCAATTTATTTTGATAGGAAGTTGAGACATTAATTAAAATTTCCATTCTAATTCTCTTCATTCTCTCCCATATATTATTCATAGTTTAGTCAACAGTGAGGCTTATTAGGGTTAACTGACCGACTTGAAAATCCCTAAAATCGATGCCAACCGCTTGTTCGTCTCATTTGCGGCTATTTTCCAATTCAATTTAATTCACTTTGTTCGGTGAGCATTATCAGCAGATAGCAGATAAATTGGGATCACTTCACGCTCCTAATGGGGGCTCTATAGAGTGCCATGAAGTGCCCTGGAGCTCCATAAAGGTCCGACAGAAGCAGGAGGAGTAGCCGCAGGTGATGGGATCAAGAGCAACTGTCAAGGGAATCACCGGGAATGGGAATGGGCATTAAAATGGGTAAGGGGATGAGCACAAACAACATCATCGCATGGTCACAATCTAAGCCCGGCCAAGAATCAAGACCGAGTTGGCCAAGGTGTCGACAAG
>JAEIHY010018332.1:0-30796 GCA_018904565.1 Drosophila tsacasi | reverse complement strand
ATAATTATTATTCTACAACTTTTTTGTATATAATTAGAAAATAACTATTATTTCATAATTAATATTTTAAAAATTATAACTGTTATGATCTCTGAAAGAAACATAAAACGTTAAATACATACTAAGATTTCAACCATAAATTTCTTGTTAATAAGGAATAAAAACAGATACCAAAAATCCACAAAAGTATCATAAAAATCCAGAATTAAGTTTTTCCACAATGGCAAATTTTAATTTTAATCTTTTGAAAATCTACATAAAAATAAATAAAAGCAGAAACTCTAGAAATAAAAATATAAATAATAATAAATAAAAACAAAAAATTTGGTTGTGCGTCGGCCGGGAATCGAACCCGGGTCAACTGCTTGGAAGGCAACTATGCTAACCATTACACCACCGACGCCATGTATGGTATGGTTGACATTTACCCATTTGATTGTCGGGGTAAATTTGAACGGGCAAAATACAAATTGCCAAAAGCTGCAATTTTATTTATTTATTCTGCTAGGAGTTTAGATACAAAAAAGTATATGTATGATTTTGATGTAAGCTTACATTTCCAAATAGTATTAATATATAAGTAACTCATAGAAATATTTGAATAATTGTGTCATATTGGTGCCAAAGTGTTAGCGGGAAGCGAAGAATCAGACAATCGCGTAAACCTTGCTTATAGTAAGATATAGCAACGCTTCACTTCACAGATATCACCCTAATCGGTGCAACTATAGTTTTTCGCTTAGGCGACCAGAAGTAAAAGAGTTTCCCAATGGATTTCCCTTTGGAATTTCAACTGTGAAGGACTGCATCAGCATCTTAATTGGTGAATTCCAAATTCTGCAAGTCACACCAAGTTTGTATGATGAATCGGAACAGGTAAGAAAATCAACTATATGTACATACATACATAGCTATAGATAATACATATTACTTAAAGGATAATCCCCGCAGCTGTTGGTCAGTGTGTGTTTGTACCAGGAACTTGGATATCTAAGCGCCAATTTTAAGGAGTTACCATCAGTCGACAATAATTGTCGTATGTTCCATAAGGTATAAGATACGTTCTAAATATTTATCTATAAATTACTTTCTACTTCTAAACAGAATAAGAGTAGGAGAGGATCGTATCATGATTAAAAGCCCCAATATGGTAAAATACCATAAGTTCTTGAAAGATGTCGAGTTGTGCTGTATGTGGAGTACGCAGCAACTTTACCGGATTTTCGGAAACGCGGCCTGGACAGTATAATGTGTAAGCATAACAGGGAAGACTTCCGCCGAAGGTCCTGTGCCAATTGTCAAAGGAGATGCAGATTGAGAGGGCTGAGGCGGTTTGTGCCATAGCCACTTCGTTGACTTCCCAAAACATGGGTCATGAACTTGGGCTTACAATGGTTCATAGATGGCACATCTCAGTGTTGAAGGTCTTGGGCGTTGACCTTGCAGATTTCAGTGAGGGTGAGCGATTCAAGTATGTAGAGGTGCAAGTAAATATATATATTTTTTAATTCCTAATAAAATAAAATAAAATAAATTCCTAAAACTTAAAAATAATAATTCGACTAAATAAATATTGAATAAATATTATAAGCCCTTATAAAAATAACCTTATAAAAGAACTACGATTGAATAACTTTAGAAGCATTTCAAAAGTTTTAATCCTCGTTGAATCCACTCAGTGCTTAGGCACTCACCCCTTTTGAAGTCTATCTTCATTGTTGATTTCAATTTTTGCACTTTCGAAAAAAGTACTTTTCAAATGAGATTAAAATTTACACACACACATACCCCTGACATGCCCATTGAGGCATGTCTCTGCAGGGATTTCCCCGACGTTACCCTAATGCCCGGTGTCAACACACATCGGATGGGCAGCGAAGGGGAAGCAGCAGTGTGATAAGCATTTCGATCCTACTTTACCTCTACCTCAACAATGCGCTGGGGTTTTTAATTAGAATTCGAATAGCAAAAAAAATGGAAAGTACTCGGAGAAATGAGGCAGAGGGGTGAGAAGAAACCCTTGCGGACGGGGGCAATTGCGTGTAATGATATCGCAGATCGGACCGCGACTCAAACTATACACATGTGTATATAGGGTTGTCAGTCGACGAGGCGGTTACGCTTGATTGTGTTATATGACGTGTGCATAATTCTCCAAGTGCCGGCCAATTTCAGGTCAGTTTGGCTAGTGGCACTTGGTCTGAAGTTTACACAGTAAAAATGTATTAATAATAAGCCAACGGTTTAGCGAAGAGGGAGAATACCTTTTTATTTGGGTAATTAAAGCTAGCGAATTGGGGAGAATATGTATACTAGTATTAGTTTTTTATGAGAGACACTAAACAACGGTGTCATTAATAAATGAGCAACACTTTTAGGAAATGTAGGTAATAAACAACAATATAAAGTCATGAAAATAAATCTTTGAAATTTGAACAATTTCAGTTCAAATTTAATGATATTTAATTTTTAACTCACTTGATGTTTAAAATATTTATAAGTGTATAATGATAACCACAAACGCAGTTGGGTGGTAAATTTATATTTAGCGCTTTAATTATATACCAGGGTATTTGGCTTTTCTGTGGAAATTATGGGCCCCATAGTATATAATCATATATATTTATTAAACAGGAAATGTTAAATTGGGCAATTCCAAATTGCAGCTTAGAAATCAAGTTGTCTGCAACCTAGTAGACTTACCTGGTAGAAAATAGAAAGGCCATAATTGCATTATCTTAGCAAAAGACCATCAGCTATAGAAGTCCTGAAGCTTTCAGCCCACAAAATTGCCGCTGCAAGACAACTTGATAAAATTGAAAACTAATTTGTTTACACAGCTGCATAAAACGAGCAGCGCCGGCAACGATAACAACGGAGAAACAATGAGCAGGAGGGAAGGAGGAGGGCTTCTCGTGGCAAAGGCAAAACAATTTGTTTATCATGGTAGCCTTAGTGAGGTTGTCTGATGATGAGGCAACACAGGCAGAACAGGACAGGACGGGCACGGGAAAAAGGACAACAAACAAACAGAGTTCGGGTAAGGAAGAGAGTCGAGGATGAACTCGGCAACGCATCAGGGGTGGCCAGAGATGGGGTACACTGAAATTAAATTGTGAACAATATCTGAGGAGTTTTAATAAAAATAATAATATGTATAAATGAGTAATAAACATATATGTATTATTTTGTATATTAGGTATACATTTCTGAAGGGAGTGGACCCTTTAAAATCTAAAGATATGAATTATCGGGAAAAATATCGCTCTTAACATCATATTGAAAATATTATAAACTTTGATATTATCCAATTGATATGTGTGTTAAATTTGCAGAAATAGATATACATATACGTTATAATTTCAATAATTCCGGTTGTTAATGTTAGAATATCAAATCGAATTTATCGTATCGATATACAAATATAAATTTCCCAAAATGTTATTAATATTATTATGAAATAATAAGATTATACGATTAAATACAAATCAAATTGAAGCAAATATCATAATTTCAAGAGTACAAATAACACATACTCCAAATAGACAGAAAGTAAATTTTTTAGTGCATCATATTTTGACACCCCTGTCATTTGTGAGCCCCGTAAAATATGCAGCGAATACTGCAAGCGCCTCTTAATGGAGTTGTTTTCGAAAATAAAAAAGGGAAGCAAACGGATGAGAAGGAGGAAATCCTAGACAGTGCAAATATTTGAATTTGTTCTTTGCTAATGCTTAAAAATTATGCTGGTTGACAAATTCCGCTGGCCCGCAAACTATTCTATTCCTTTTTGACTACCATATTTGCTGAGCTCGTCTCGGTTGCAACAAATCATTAATTAGACTTAGAAGTGCTTTGAGGTAATCCCTATCCCCATATATCTGCGGACTTGGTTATTCCGGCACATCATGGTGGAACTTGTGCAGCTGACGCCTCAACCCCTTTTACTGCTGCTGCTCCTCCAGGTCCACCCCCTGGAGCCAGACACTTGTCTCTGCATCAAACATCAACACCTTCCATTGTCAAGCACTTGGGCAATAATTTCGCTTAAACAGATAAACGGGCGACCGAATCAAAAAACAATTCAATGTCTGTTTGCAGAGCATGGCCCGGAACATAGAATTTAACCCTCCCCGGCCTCTGGGGGTAAGCTTAATAAGCTTATGGCACCCCGAAAATGCAACCCTGTCTGGCAAAAACTTTCAACAGGGCGCTCTGTGATTGGTCGCCGCTTAAGCTCCGCCCCGCTGGCTGTACCTTTTGATGTGGCGCCGCCATTGAAAGACACGATATATGCATTCTATAGTATATCCACCCCTCGCTGCTCTCTTCTTATCAGACCGGGTGTCCTGCAGAATTTCCAGGACCAAGCCCAGGCATTCGCTTCCCGGCGGTCTGAGAGTTCGCAACGCAACGCGCTTCGATGACAGAGTTCGCGTTACCTTTCGATCTATAGGGATTATTGGGGTGATATCCACTGAGTCCTCCCATTAGGTCGTGTGTGTGAAAATATTTAGTGCTTGGTGCTTGGTGGTGATGTGCAATTCGAACAATTTCCCAGAAATTGGTAGATTATAATTAAACTCTAGTCAGGGGATTATTTATTGGATATTTCACAGAGATTGAGGTGAGTGTAAAGTCATTAAACACCTGATACCTGTCTTTACAGATTCCATAATCTATTAAAGAATATCAAAGTTCTTAACAAAATGTTATATTTAAATTAAATTTTGTTATATCTTAGGAGACTTTAAGCGTTTTAATATTTTGATAAATCTTTAACAAAGTCAAGACAATTTTTTATTTATGCTTGAAAGCACTTAAAATTTGTATTTGAATGTTAATAAAATCCCTTGCTTAAATGAAACTATGATGAAGGGATTACTTAGCGAATAACTAATTTCTTGTATTTTATGCTTTAAACTTAACAAAAAATGAAAAACTTACAATTAACATTTTATGCAGACAACATTTAAAAGGGATTTGTATTTTATAGTTATTTTTCTGCCTATATGTTTAGGAGATTGTACAAAAAATTTTCAAACTGTAAGCTTATAAAGCTACATTCTATATCGAATTTTATCCCCTTTCTTCCTTCATAAATACCTTGTATATTCATGTAAATGCCTATTTTCATATCTATTAGCTTCTAACTGTATCTTATCTAATCGAAATCGTGTTGGACATATTTATTATCAATATCAGAAAAAGGCGATAAAACCTGGAAATAACCCCTGCTTTACATACTAAATCCGTTTCCAGATAGAGACCAGAGTCATAGAGCGGCGACACGCGTTGCACTTGTCCGACTTTGTGCCCCCTTCTTGAATATTGTGGCACGTGCAGGTCACGCGTCGCCAATCAGTGGATCGGAAGTATTGGCTTAACCGTTATGCCCTTAGCGGGTATTTAAATCAGCAAACAAAAGCGCAACAGATTTCCAAGATCGCCCGACACAATGTTTTCCATGGACAACTTTGACTTGGAGGCCACAATGGCGCGACACTTCTTTGAGGGATCGCAGGCCACCAACGCCTCCACCTCCAGTTCCGAGTACTTTTTCGGGGACGAGCACAGCTCGGAGAGCGACGACGAGGATGATGCCTACAGCAGCGGCTTTAACAGCGACCAGGAGAACACTGAGAAGACGTAAGGCACTACGCACTAGGGTTGACATAAATATATGTATAAAAAATATGAATATAGAAATATTTAAGCAAAATATCAGTTTCGAAATATTGGTTATATTTGACAACCCCATTTGGAGGCCAGAACTCACCTATTAATCGTCTCCAGCTTTTCCCTTTTTAGCCGTCGGAGCCACAAGCCGCGACGCTTGAAGTGCGCTTCACAAATGGCCCAGCAACGGCAGGCGGCCAATCTCCGGGAGCGTCGTCGGATGCAGAGCATCAACGAGGCCTTCGAAGGCCTGCGCACCCATATTCCCACGCTGCCCTATGAGAAGCGACTGAGCAAGGTACGTACCTATTAAAGATTATTAATAGAAGAATATTATTGGATTTTAGTTAGAGATTTTAATCAGAATATATGTATGTATCACTATTGTGATCCTATATTATTCGGTCTTCCCTTCGCTTACCGATCATTCAAATAGATAGATATCCAGTTTTAAACTCCTTAAATTCGTTTCATTCACAGGTCGATACCCTCAAACTGGCCATTAGCTACATAACCTTCCTCAGCGAGATGGTAAAGAAGGACAAGAATGGCAACGAGCCCGGTTTGAGTTTGCAGCGCAATTACCAAAAGGAGCCGCCCAAGAAAATCATCCTCAAGGATCGCAGTGAGTTGTCAATCAATCAATTTCCCTGCATATTAGCCTAACAAAACGTGGGAGGATGGACAGCAGCGGGTCCGTTACACATTTAATAACATAATTCGACCGGGGCCACTGGCCTTATTCAAAGGTTATCTGCGGAGGGTACGGTTTTGTTTCGATCAGGGCCACACGGGGGATGCTCAACTGCATCCTGGCCAGAGTCGATGGGTCTTCCGTGGCTGCCTGAGTGTAACTAATTGGAATTTTCACACTTCTCGCCCGGGGTTTTTGGTTCGCATTGCGGGCTTTGCGTGACTGCCAGTCAAGCAAATTGTTTTGCTCATTGCCATCGCATCGATCACCGAGGATGCGGATGAGGATGTGGATGCGGCATGGCAGGGTTTTCACAAGTTTCGCCCGGGATACAATGGCCGTGGATTAGGGGTTTCCGTGTACGCCAGCCAGCTCATAAAAGTTGCTTTGGTCACGGTTTTTTGGTTAATAATTTTCCTATTCAAAATGTATGACACTGCAGCCAGCAAAGAGTTCCCTTGGCCAAAGGATCCTCGGAGAGCATCTGCATAACTAATAGCCCGGCACTTGGAACACTAAAAGGGGTGTCGATTTGGGGATAAGCAAGGGGTGTCCTTTATTATTGAGTGTTATGTATAGCCCTTAAAAAATGGCATTCCTTTTTTTCTATATATTTTTGTATTCATGTGTGTCAAAACACAAATTTGAACTGGTTAAAGTTGTGTTTGAACTGGTTTTTAGTTGCGTAGAAGTCTCTTCAGTGGATAAAATTATAAGGGAATTTATAGCTTTGGGAATTGAATTAAAGGAAAAAAACTATACCTATGTTAATAAAAAAAACTTAATTTGAAGGGATGTCATTGGTTATTAAATTAGAGTCTATGTATATATCAAGTATATATCGTTAGCATATAAATATGGAAAAGACAAATTATTGAATACTATTTTTGTATTGTATTGTAAATACAATAGATAAGTTATTCAATGTACATTATTTTGTATTATTATCATGCAAACATTTTAAAATGTAAATAAAAGCCAATAAATTTGAAGTAAAGGCTTACAAGAAAAGTATCTTTGGTAATATATATATTTTTATTAAATAACAACAACCTTTTGTAGCTCTATAATTATTAATTTATCATAATCTCATAGCGTGTTGACTTTAATTAAAAATATTTTAAATTGTATTTTCCATCTTTTCATACTATAGTCTATACAAACGGATTTGATTTATATTTGTCCCCTTTCTGGACCTATTTATAATACCTTTCGATTTGCTCCCGACAAAATGAACATGCAAGCTCTGATGTGAAATTAGTTTCTAGCTGATAAAGGTCGCACATGCATGTACACCTTGCCTGGGCGACCACCTCCTCCTCCTTCTCCTTCACATCCACCCACAGACACATATACCGGGGGAGTGAACAAAATAGTAACAATAACAGGAACAACAAAGCCCAATCGACATAATCATAGCGTGGGAAATTCGTTACACTCCGGCAGATGGCTGCCGTCGTCGTCGCCGCTTAAAGGCCAAATGGAAGACGAGCGGTGCAGGGGAGTGGTGCGGGGAGCTGGCCATGTTGATGGCAAAAGCGTTTTCATGCTTAACTGGCATTAAAAATGTTGCAGCAAAAACAAAAATAACACCGAACCCAATGCATACCGATAAAAATCGCAAAAAGTTTGCTCCAGGGGGAAAAGAAGAGCTCCATTTAAATGGGTGCAAAGATGGGCCAGGGGCTGGGGCTCCTGGCACGCGCCTGGCATATGTTCACACCAAACTTGCCGAGATGCGGAGGCTGGACGAAGACGGGAGCAGGGACGGAAACGGAAACGGGGTCGCATATTTGAGCAACACCCGCATGAGGCACTCGAAAACTGCGAGAGCTACAAATTGCCCGACTTGGGTGCGAATGGTGGGATGTGGTTTCTGATTGGATGTGGCCCATAAGAACAGAGAAGGGCGGAGGACATGGATTTCGGTCTGGGCTTTGGTTTCGGTTCTGTTTGTCCAAGGCAAATGACGAGCGCGCAGCGGGGTGGCAGCTGCAACAACAAGCCGGGGCATTCGCAGCCCCTCGGGGATGAGGACGAACCCTTTTCCATATTTGTTTTCCCTGCCTCGATGATGGCCCTATAATGTGGCTGCTAATGGCATTTGCTCAGTTTTTGGCAACAATTTTAATTGTTTGGGCGGCGCTTGACTCCTGTCTGGGGATCGTTGTCCTTCGGAAAACCCTTCTAAAATCCGATACAGCCTTTTTATTAGACATTTTTCCAGTACTGTGGTTTTACTAACAGTGTAAACTATTAAGAATATTTAATTATTATACATATTTTCAATTTCTTATGCATTTATGGCTTTATATTTAAGGCCACAAAATAAGACTGAATAATTAATCAGTAATACATCATTTATTTGAAATAAAAAAGACTACTAGAGTAGGACCCTTTAAGATAATGGACAGAGTTATAATGGTTCGATTTAAGGTAGTGTAATATATTATTTTAAAATAATATTTAAGTTTTATCTTTTCTATTTCAATTCGTTTTACGTTGCTTAATGATTACCTATCGTACTCTAATCCTTGCTATCTTCTGCTTGCAGCTGGCGGCGTGGCCCACTCATTGTCCTGGTATCGCAAGGGCGATCGCTATCCGGGCAGCAAGCTCTACGCCCGCACCTGGACTCCGGAGGATCCTCGCGGCCCCGTCTCCCAGCCCCAGCCGCTGTACAACAACAGCAACTCGAACCAGAACCAAAATAGCAACCAGAGCAGCGACGAGTTCAGTGGCAGTGCCGACATGTCCGATCCCGGAGCCGCGGCCAGCATCTTTGGCGGCAGCAGCAATGGAATGTGAGGAGGATTCAGAGAGAAAGAGATTTAAGGGAAATCCAACTAGTCAAGCTTTGCTAGTCACGGCATCTAACACATATTATTAACCAACTTAATAATTATATGACGAAAACATGTTCTGTGGTATTTAATTGCTCTAAGTTCGCTAATATCTAAATGTTATACTTAGTGGTTTAGTTTAAATCGAATAAACATTTCAAACACATCTACCCTGGCCACGTCTAATTGCAGTTCAAGCGACGAGGGCAAAGGAGTAATTCAGGGATAAATTATATAGTTATCAGCACGGGCTCTGTATCGAACACCTGGTCCTGGTTGTCCTCGTGGCCTCTACTCTACACCCTGCCATTGTCGATATCATTAAAAAAATAGAGGGGCAACGGGCGAACAGACAAATATCAAAAGGGACAAGTGCAGTTCATGTTTTTTTCCCGCTTAGGGGGTGGGTGTGCACTCAAAAAATAACAAATTAATTTTTCAGAATATTATTTTCAAACTTACCCTGAAATAAATGTGGAAACTATTATTATTCTTTGTTATCAATCAATTTTTTAGGTGCATGGCTTTGGGTGTGCGATACAAACTAGAAAATTATTTCCGGTCTTTGGACATGCATGCCCACACCTCGCCGGGAATATATCATTTAAAATAACGAAAAATTATTATTTTTTAAGCGCCTTTATTTGGCAGAGTGAGCGTGCCATTTAAAACATCATTATGACTGTCAATCGATGGACTCAATGGACAGCTGTTGTCCTCGCGCCGCGTTTGGCTGAGCAATTCAGATGTTTATCTGCAATTAGGATTAGCCCCCGGCAGGGGTGTTTCCGTGATGACGTGATTGAGCGCTGCGATTGTGCGGCATGCGAGTTGATCTATCAATTTGATCGTATGTAAATTAATGCCTTCTGTTTAAGTCGATGCTGCGGTCAAAGATTTAATTAACCGCCGGCGGCGACAGCTGCTGGAGGTTATCAAGCTCTGATATCAGGTGACAAGGGGATGATGTGGCGACTATAATAGGAGAATGAAGCTGTATTAAAATATGTTTCATAATTTTTAAGTTTTTTATTAATTTTTCTGTTAAGAAAAGTTAGTGTTAAAAATCCTGAAGCATTTTAAAAATATTTATATTCTTTATAAACAGACTTTTACTCAACTATTTTTCAGTAAACAGCTTTATGTTTAAATTTGTCTAAGAGTAAAAGCTTGGAAAGCGTGGAAAACAAAAAGTTTAAACAACAATTCAAATGTTTCTGTGAATTGAAAATAGTTAAATATTCGAAAGGTTCCCATGATAATATACAAATTATTAGAGTTGAAACCAAATCTCTGTTTCGTACTGAATCTGATTACCAAACTGTAATTTAAATCATGCTCCAAATGCAAATTTTAATTGTTTAATTATAGTTATCATCATCTCAAGTCCTTTAAATAATATTTATGACCGTCTCACATCCAATAATTTAAAATGCTCAAATTTGGCGGCTAGGTATAGCCAACTTTCCGAAAATAGCTGGGTCACACCTAAAACGATAAAAGCAAGAATCGGTATTGCTGTTATCGGGGACAGCACGTTTGAGTTTGTTTTGTTTTTGAAATTGACTTAATTCCATTGCCATGCGGTACGCTCAGATAATTGTGGGTCCTGCAGGCAGTGGCAAGGTAAGTCCAGTCATATTGGCGTCGTTCTGTTCTAATATACTTCCCTCCCAGTCCACTTACTGCAGCTACATGCAGCAATATGCCATGGACAGCAAGCGAAATATCCAAGTTGTGAATCTTGATCCGGCGGCAGAACACTTCACTTACAGTCCGCTGGCGGACATACGGGAGCTGATACACCTGGACGATGCCATGGAGGATGAGGAGCTGCACTATGGTCCAAACGGGGGGCTCATATTTTGCTTGGAATTCCTCATCGAGAACCAGGACTGGCTGAAAGCCCAGCTCTGCGGTGGCGAGGACGAGTTGATGCTCGGTGAACCGGACGACGACTACATTCTGTTCGACATGCCCGGACAGATCGAGCTATTCACGCACTTGAAGATGGGAAAGCAGCTGGTGCAGCTGCTCGAGGCCTGGAACTTCCGCACCTGCGTGGTCTTCTGCTTGGACTCGCAGTTCATGGTGGACGGGGCCAAGTTCATATCGGGCACAATGGCCGCCCTCAGTGTGATGGCCAATATGGAGCAGCCGCACGTTAATGTGCTGACAAAAGTGGATCTGCTGAGCAGCGAGGCGCGGAAACAACTGGAGATGTACTTGGAGCCGGATGCCCACAACCTGATGGGCGAACTGACAATTGGCACGGGCTTCGGGGAAAAGTACAGTAAGCTCACGGAAGCGATTGGATCACTCATCGAGGATTTCAGGTAAGCAGATTAAACTTTGGGATTATCTTTGTAGAAATAATCAAACGAAGATACTAGATAATGGCTGTTCCCGTATATCAGTTTCTCCTGAATTTTACCTTAAAGCACAGATAACAGAATGAAAGAAACCCCACTAATTTTTGTATACAAATTTATTTTTAATAATGGAATTAGAATACAAGTTGAATATTTTATTTGCTACAATCAAAACTCAAGCGTTTATTGTGCAAAAACTGTAATTTTTCTGACTGAAGAGATTATTGATGCTTTTTTAAGACATAACTCATCTGTCATTACGCGCGAGTCAATCTTATGCATTTCAAGTTGCAGAACAATCAAAAATTAGTTCGATCAAGTTTTAGTCACGTCTGATAATACGCAGATTAGAATTTTATTTATATAAAATATATAAGAAAAACATATTACACTTTCGCGCCAAAGAGGCCCTTGGACTAACTATGCTTGGTTCAGGCCTTAGCCTTGCGCGTCGGATGGAATGGATGTTCCATTTCGGACAAATCTGGGGGATTCTCCTCAAATGCACTGATCTCCTGCATGCCACTGTTTGCAATCTCCCATAGCTGCGGGAATTCCTCCTTGAAGCTGGAGTACCAACGCGCTACCAGCGGATACTGACTGAGGTCGAAATGAATGGCCTCCAAGCATAGTGTGGCCGAGACAAGCGCAAAATCGGCAATGGTTACGTTATCGCCAGCCGCGTATTTGGTTCCCAATCGCTGCAAATATGTCTCAAAGACCTCAAGTGCATTCTGAACTTTCTTCAGCGTCATGGGCGTGCGTTCGTAGTCGAAAAAGATGGGCGCCATGCTGTGGGCCGAAATGGGCGCGTAGTAGAATCCCATGTTGAAGCACAATCGCTGGTTGATCAATGCCCTCATGTTGACGTCCTGTGGATATAGAGACGAGTCCGGCGCATACTTATCGCACAGATATTGCATAATGGCAATGCTCTCCGACAAAAAGAAGCCATCGTCGTCCAGCACAGGAATTTCCTTTTGAGGATTCATCTGGGAAGTTTATTTGATTAGATTCGTTGTTTCTCTATTGTAGAGTTCTGCTCTTACCTTGGCATATTCGTCAGTGCGATGCTCCAGGGCACAAAAGTCCACATTGATAAGCTGATATTGGATTTCCAAGGCCTTAAGGGTCATGCGAACGGCCAGGGAGGGCGGCCCATCGGAGACAGCGTACAGTTTCATGGTGTAAATAGGTCTATTGTGGGCAAAAATTAAGCATTAGCTTGATATAGACTCTCGTTCGACCGGTTTGCCGATCGTCACTAGCTCAAAAAGTGAAAGCAATTTGTGGCCCAAGTTTTCAGTCGAATTTATCTATTTTTGTTTTCATTTTTTGTTGTAGCTATTTTCATTGCACGAACGTATTTATGTATGTATATATGGTGTCGGGGGAATATTGTGAATTTGAAATCTTATTAAACCCACAAAATATAAAAAATTAAAATTATACGTGTAGTGCGCTCGCGCAGCTCTCAAGTAATACTGACACGAGCTTTTTACCCAGTTCCCAGGCCAGTTTGCAGGTGTTCATTTTAATAATAATGCAAACGAGTTTTGTGAAAAACTAGCTAAGCTTCAGACATATACCCTACAATATAAACATAATTTAAAGGTTTAGTTAAACTTTTAAAGTTGAGATTAAAAAGAAAGTAAAATATTTGGATATTTCAATTAAATTTGGATATCAATATTTAAACACTTCAGAGGCAAGCTTCATAAGCTTAAATTAAGCTTATACAAGCATAATCCATTTCCTAAGCCTAGACATTAGTTGAAATACCTATCGGTATACTTACTCAACGGTGCCGTAGCCGTCCATTTCATCGGTCACCTCCTCTACGACTTCAATGATGGCATCTGAGTTGTCCACCTCCATGTATTGGTGATCTTCCTCCATGCTCAGCATCTCCTCGCCCTGCTCATGGATCGGCTCGTCTTCCTCCTCCTCGATGACAACATCCTCCTCGTCGTCATGCTGGTCTACCTTGGCAGATACCGAGCTGCTGTTGTGACCGCCACCGGTTCCTGTACTCACTCGTGGCTTCTTGTGCACGACTATGTCACTGCTGATGTTGGAGACGTTCAGACGCTCAATGGCCAGATCGCCGTACTCCTGCTGAATTTGATCCAGGGACTTGCCAATAAAGTGGAGCGGCCTGAACTTCAACTTCTTGTTGTTCTTCTTGTTAATCTCGTTGAACAAGCGTCGCTTGATATCATCCTCGCTGAACGGATGGCTGTGACTGTTGTACACCCGCAGCACACGAATGGAGCCATCCTTCTGGGTGGCCGTCGAGATGCGACTCTTGCAGTTGATCTCTGGATCGCGACTCTTGATACACACCCAATAATTGCGCGAAATTACACCGCGGTTCTTGGCATGGTAGATGTAACCATCGACGCAGAGCAGCTCGTGGCCCTTGGCCGATCGCAGAGTGCAGATCTTGGTGAGATCCATGTCGGGCTGAGTGCCCTTCGGCGGCTCTACGACCTCTCGTCGCCGTCGTATGTTTGTGATCTCGGGTGGGCGTACCTTCGGAGTCGACGAATATGCCCCTCGGGATTGCGAGCCGAGCCCCTGGAGCGCATCTGGAAGTATCTCGATCTTGGCGCTTATGTTGTCGGCGCCGTCCTTGAGGTACTGCACGATCATGTTCGCCTTGGAATCTGGTTCCATTTTGATGGCTCCATCAATGCTGATCACTTTCTTCATGACTACATTGTCCTGCTCCTGAACTTGCTCGTAACTGCCATCGACGCTATTGTCCGGCTCAAAGGTCTCTCCACCCTGACTGTGCGACCCTTCGTCGCTCTCGAAATCAATATCATCGCTGATATCGATCTTGGCACGCTTGTGCTGTCGCTCGGGCGAAATATCCTGACCCAGCTTTGCCTGCTGCTTGAGGCGTCGGGCGACCTCCTTGAGGTCTGGTCTGTGGGTGTGCTCTCCATTGATTCGGATTACTACCGGTCCGTTCTCTACTGGATCGAGGGTGACGCGCACATGGCAAATATGGTTCTTGTCGCGTCGATTGATGCAAGTAAAGAACATGTGGCCATTTGACCTGCTCTGGGAATCAAAGTGAAACAGATACCGATTCAGACACAAAACCTTACGACCCTTTGCGGACGGCAGAAAGGTAAACTTGGTCAAGTCGGACTCCTTAAGGGGATTGTAGCCCGGCGGCGGCAGATAGTTGGCAATCACATCGAAGGCCGCTGGCCACTTGCCGCTGACTTCTTGCTTGTGCACTACAATTGAGGACTCGTCCACCTCGTCTTCATGTATCTCGCCCTCTTCCAGGATTTCGCCACTGAGATCTTCCTCCGTGCTCACGTAAATATCGTAGTTGTCCTCGCACTCCTCGATTATAATCGACTCACAATCATCGTTGCGTTGAGTAGAGTCCAATGTGTTTTCCGGATCAAAATACTCTAGATTGGGGCACTCGGCCAGCACGTCCGAGGTCTGCTCATCCTCAACAAGGACGATCTGGTGCTTGGCAAACATGTGCATAAGCTTAGCGGCCGAATAGTGCGGATGTATGTGAGCATCGGTCTCGATGGCGTGCAACCGATGAGCGCCCGCCAGAGTCGCCTCCGTGCAGATCTTGGCCGTGCACTCAATGTCCCGCATGCGGACGCATGTCCATCGAAAGACGTCGCCCTTGTACGACTTTCCAGCCAGATAGTAAAGGTGCCCGTCGATGCAGACCATCACGCGGCCATCGCGTCGTCGAAGCATATACACGCGGTCCTTGTCCTGGTAAAATAGGCTTTTTTTAGTATACATTTTGCAGTTGGTTGTTATCCTAAAAAAGGATTCTAGCTGTCTAGTTAATATAATTTAGGCAAAACTTCAAATGCTGTTCCCTTTTAAACCATATTCTTAGAGTGACAATTTCTACCCTCTTTAGTTTATAATTTAAAAGTGGCCAGGGTTTAGCTAAAAAAATTATCATCTGAGATCTGGGCTTTTAAAAAGACTGCTTACAAAAAGACGCATAGTAAATGTGGTTCCCAAAAATACCCAAAATATTAGATTTTCAGGGGCATTAAAGACCGGCATTTAAAGCACAGGACGCATGGGGTCGTATGTACCTCAAAGTCCAGTTGAAAGGAGGTCTCCAAGGCGGAGGTGTCAATGCCGCCCAAGATGAACTCCGGCGGGTTCAAGCCCGCGTTGGCCCGCTCATACTGGCGCGCCCGCTTTGGCTGCGTGGTGCTGTAGGCGTCGTTCTTCTTCATAACAGCCAGCCGCTTACGCTGGGCCACCTTGTTCACCTCGTGGTCACTGCAGCGCGGATGGATGTGGGCCAGCGCGACGTCAACGACGACGTGGCGCGTCTTGTCCATCGGATCGGGCAGCAGCGTGCAGATGCGGGACTTGCAGGGGGTGGACTTGTCCTTCCGCCGGTTGCACAGCCAGCGGTAGGTGTTGTTCTTGCCAATGCGATCGAAGTGGTACAGATAGTCGTCCACGCAGAGCATGTCCACGCCCTTGGCGGAGCGCACCACAGAGACCTTGGTGAGGTCCATGCCGTGATCCCCGACCGAGGTTTCCATTTTTTGAATTCCTTTGGTTTTTGCCAGAAAAGTGTTTTGTATCGTAAATTAGGCGATTTTTGTGTGTGTTGCCTGGGATTTGTTGGTCGGGATTTTTTGGTGGTTTTTCATCAGCTCACTATTCGCGCGCTTTTGCCAAAAGCCGGAATTTTCGCACTCGCACCGAATTTATGCACTTTGATACCCTAATTAGTGTTTATTCTTAGTTTTCCGGCTTGATTTAATTGCACAAGCACATTTTCTTTTTGCGACGCGTCGAAAAATGCTTTTGTGTGAGAGATACCAGGGCTACCGATTATGCCATGGCGTTGGGGGCTGCCACTTGTCAACCTTCAGATATGTCATTTTTAATTTTTTTATTAATATAAATTAATTTGTGTCATTATTATTTTACAGTTTGGTGCGGTTTTTTCCCCTGGACTCCCAGGACGAGGAGAGCGTGGGCGACCTCTTGCTGCAAATTGACAATGTCCTGCAGTTTGGCGAAGATGCCGACGTGCAAGTACGTGACTTCGATGAACCAGAGGAGGGCGAACGGGATGAATAAAATATATAATTATTAATTTTAAGGCATCGTATGTATTGCTGTAAATGTAAATAAAATATAAGAGTGATTCAATGGAGCGCGCTTGACATCCATAGTTCGTTGTATCGTTATCGTTGGAGCTGCCAACTTAACGCAGTGGTCTGGCTTCAGGACAGGGTTGTTATGGAATCATATGATTGAAAATTCTGAACAATTAAACAAAGTTTGAAAAACAAGAATGTCGTCAATTAAGAGCGAAAAAGAGGTAGCCGGACAGCTACTGGATGCTCTGTATCTAGACATGTTCCACCTTGTCGAAGAGCACACCCAGAGTCGGGTGAATCTGGAAAGAGCGAACGCCAGCGGAGCTATTCTATTGGCCCGTACGCGATTCCAGCACGGAGGCAGTAACTCTGTGTCCACGGTCCAGATTCCCACGGAGAACAGTGCCGAGTTCAATGCCCTATGTCGGGTTGTCAACTCCGAAGACGGGACGGGAATTAGCATTAAACGTCAGCCGGTTGACAAGTCCAATGGCTACGTGGAGCCCCTGCATTGGTTCTCGTAAGTTCTGATAATGGTAAACGGGTCAATGTGATAACTTTACCCATTTTACAGGGTTCTTCCGCCCATGAGTTTACGGAATGCGGTGTCCAAATTCAAGGATTGCGTCGAGCTGGTGGCAGAGAACACAAATCTGCAACGACAACTGTGTGATGTCCTGGATTGGATCGCCAAGTTGCGCCAGAGTCCGCTGTTAAAGTAAACTATTAAAAACATTAAGAATAACGTACAATTCCTGATCCGACTAGTATTATCACCAAGGCATGATGTCATAAATGTAAATGATGTTTTACTTAATATTCCTAATTTTATATATAAATAAGAAACCCGACTCATGGTTTTAAATGAATCCCAACACATGTGCTGAGATTTCCTGAGCGTCACAGAGAGTTCGTCTTGATCATGAGCGGCAATCTTCCAGCCGGAGCTCTCCAGTGTATCGCTATTGGCCGACGGGGAACGGGGTGTCCAGGGCAATATTTAAAACAAGAATCACGTTCATCTTTTGATGATCCTTTTTAGATTAATAAGTGTCCCTAAGCTCCTGCCATACGTTCTGGCGGCTGAGCCTTCATCGGATAGCTCCCAGTAAATGTTCAAGGAATTAGGATGAGATCGGTGCTATCAGCTTTTTATATAGGGTAAGTATATAGGATAGGTAAGCACAAAATTGATTTATTTATTGATATAGAGCTAACAATTGGGTATGAACTAAAAGCTAACTACTTATTAATGCTTTTAGCATTACAAAATGCTTGCCAGTCTGGCAGCGCTGGTAAAAAGCCGAAACATTTCCAGACTTTTCGGTCGTCAGGTACAAGCGCTGCCAGACTGTGCCGCCGTCTTCATACCTGTAGTGAGCCTCTAGCCCTGGTCGCAGTGCGGCCACCTGATCGACGCTGTGCAACACTGTTTTCATAATTTTAAATTCCCATACGCGTACAGCGTCTACCCAAACATAAACTTTAATACGCAATTAAATGTGAAATTAGCATGCAGGAGGCTGACGAAAGCCCCAGTGGAATGTCCGTTGGACAGGATACCATCTCGAAACGCCTAGCGGCGCTGAATCTGTGGCAGGAGGAGCAGAAGCGGATGCTGGCCGAGCGACAGAACAATCAGCGCGTCTTGCTCGGCTTGGAGCAGAAGGATATGTACAAAATGCTGGGTCTGCTGCACAAGGAGGTGGAGAGCAGGGACACTAGCGTGCTGGAGGGTTCGTGGGACGACGATCCCTCCATTCAGATGCCACGACTCGTGGACTACGAGCGGCAGGAGGAGGAGGAACAGAACATGCTGAAAAACAAGGCCAGTCCTCAGCCTGCCAAGCCCAAACGTCCTTTTCTGCGTCGCGGTGAGGGTCTAAAGCAGCGCTTTAAAATCAACCCAGACCAACTACGCCTCGAAAACCTGCCCCGTTACAAGTACGCCAATGCTCATCCTCAGTTTCGGGGGCCACAGGCGAAGAAGAGCATCCTCAAGAGAGGAACCCCTCCGGCTGCTGGAGCTACAGATCCTGCCACTGGTCCTCCTCCTCTTAAGCCACCAGCAAAAGTTGATCTCAACGAGCAACGATTCCAGCAGGTTCTCAAAAGCTCCAAGAACGTCTGCAGCTCCACTCCGGATATGAAGTCTTCCTACGCCTCCTCCACATCTGCCTCCAGCATCTCGCCGAGAGTTCGCTTTGTGGAGCAGAAGAGCAAGGGAGGACAGGCGGATGATGAGGCTTCCTCAGAGGCTAGTCCCTTGACGGGCGTGTGTTGGGCCAAGGTGCTGGATACTCAAAATATAAAGCCCGTACCCCTCATTCAAAGGCGTTCTGCCCAAATTCGAGTAGAGGACGATAGCAACGTAAGCATCTTTGAGCTGCTGGAGCAGAAGGCCAGCGAGGGGAACATCGACATGAACTCTAGCTGCATTCGGACATTTATGGCGCGCAAGGAACATCGGCAGAACCTGGCCGATGACACAGACCAAATTGTGGTTACTCAGCAGGTGCGGCAGATGCGGTTGCAGCCGCAGGTGGACCAGGTTCTGATCCACGAGTTGGACGACGACGATGAGGAGGAGAAGGAGGAGGAGGAAGACGGAAACGATGAGCCACCCAGTGAGCAGACTCTCACCCACTCCATGACGCCCATTCAGGTGGGCAAAACGCAAGTACGAGTGCGCTTTTCCGACTCTAACGACACCCATGAGTACTCCGATGCCACCAGCCTGAACGATGGCTCCAACATCCAGCTGTTCGAGCAGTTCAAGGCCGCTTTCTACCAGGCCTTTGAGCAAAAAAAGAAAAATATGAGTCCCGGCCAACAGCCGGAGGAGCCACTCACTCAAGAGCTGCAGGAAAAGGCCAATCTCGTTCGAACTCGGCTTGAGGAACTAGAGGCTGAGATAGCGACTTTTAAGGAGCAGAATGCCCAACTGCTACGCTTAAAGCAGCAGCACGAACTGGAAAAGGCCAAATGCACCCAGGATCACATTGAGGCCATGGAGCGCGTTCACGACGAGAAGATCCAGGCGGAAATATACCTGCACGACGAGCGCATGAAGATCGAGGAAGAGCGACGCAAGTTTGAGCAGCAGATGCGCCTCCAGAAGAGCAACGCCAATGCCAAGGAGAAGAAGGAGATTGCCGCCTTGAAGCAGGAGGTGGAGACACTGCAACTGCAGCTGAAACAGAAGGATCACACCCACGTTTCGGCTCAGGCACGACTTCGCGCTCAGTTGCGGGCCACCGAAAAGGAGCAGCACAACTACAGAGACGAGATCGAACTGCTGCGCAGGGAGAACAAGCGGCTGGAGCAGGAGCTGGTCAAGATAGGCCGCGAGAACAACAGCAAGATGCTGCAGGAAATCAATAGAAACATTGCCAGACTGGCGCCAAAAGTGGTGGGTACATAACCCCTACATTAGCTTCTGTTATCCCAAAATAAACTTCGATATTCTCGTTTCAGTTTCCTACCACTTCCACCTCCCAAATCCTTGACGAGAACGGACGTCGGACGCAGTCCCTTGATGGCACAGCACCAGGTCGTAAGACGGCCGCCAAGCAGCGAGACCAGCCTTCCAATCGCCGCCAGAGCAGCGGTAGTAGTTGTCAAGTCAGGAGTCGCAGTCGTTCCCTTGGCAGATCCAAAAAGAAGCCGGAGGCTCTGGAAGAGGATAGTTTCGCATCCTCCAGCAGCTCTGGGGAGGTGGAAGAAGTCAAAGAAGCCCCAGCACCTTCTGCGGCAGAGGATCCCCCAGCGAATGCCAACTCCACCACCGACTTCAAGCGGGAGATCGTGAACGATGATGGTAGTAGGGACATATGGTATCCGAATGGCAACCTTAAGAAAATTAGTGCCTGTGGCATGAATATACGCATGCTGTACTTCAACAAGGACATCAAGGAGACTCACATCAGGGAGGGCACTGTGAAGTATTACTACGCTGAGACGAACACCTGGCACACCTCCTACCTAGATGGCCTGGAAATACTAGAGTTTCCCAACGGACAGACCGAGCATCGCCGCAAGGACGGCACTATTGAAGTTCATTTCCCCAATAACAGCATCAAGATAGTGGATCCCAGCCATACCGAGAAATTGGAGGAGTGGCGTTATGCGGATGGAACGCACCTGGTGCAGATGCGCAATGGGGACAAGATTCTTAATCTGCCCAATGGCCAGAAGGAGATCCACACGAAACTCAATAAGCGGAGGGAGTATCCCGACGGCACGGTTAAATTGGTATATCCGGATGGCAGCCAGGAGACGCGCTACTCCAATGGACGTGTGCGGTTGAAGGACAAAGATGGCAAGCTCATAATGGACACAGACTATGCCAAGTATTAGAATAAGTATTATTTTCCTTGTGAATTAAATGCAGTCTTAAGAATTATCAGCAATGTTGTATTTATTTTTAACTTATGAATGTTTATAACGAGTCCCAGTCCTTACTGCTGTGGATTTTCATCCGCCTGGGCCATGGCCAGTTGGTGATCAAAGTTCCTGGGATTTTGATTCAGCAGCTTGGAGGCGAACTGCACGATCTGCTCATATGTGATCTCGGCCTTGGCGCGCAGACCCCAAAGGAAGAAGATTTTGGGATCATCGTAGGCGCTCAGCTGTGAACGCTCCCTCTTCAGGTACTGCTGCTTCACGAAAGTCTCCTCAACAAGCTTCCTCAAATTGGCTCCAAAGTATCCATGATCCTCGTCCACATGGATATTTAGTAGCTCCAGCATGCCGTACAGTTTGGAGTCCTCTATGCGATTGCCGCGCAGGAAGATGTACATGAGGATGATGTACATCAGAGTGAACTGGGGTCGCTGTGCAGCGGTCAGCTCGTGGATGGAAGCCATCGGCGTCTCCGAAGTACAGATATAACACTTGGAGGATTGATCCAGCTGTTTAAATATAATTCCGAATCGGTTGGCCAGTAGATCAGTGACCAGCAGCAGTCGTTTTTTCAGCTCGTTCTTGTCGCCCGCCGCTGTGGCCAAGTCCTTCTCCTTGATGGGAATCTGTTCCGCGGAGTGATCAAGAATGTAGTTTAAAATAGCGCGCACTTTGTCGTCCACTTCCATAATGGGTTGGAATGCTTGCGAAAAGTTAGCATTCTGACTTCTGGCGGCACGCGATGTGCTGGCCATTTTTGGTGGACTTTGTTAAACTCAAACTATTAAACCGTAAAATTATGATATTCCTGTAAAATTTTACTTAAATTCTTGTTGTTGATGGTAATGTGACCAAGTCTTAGAACTGCAAACTTGTAGTACAAAGAACGATATAGTTTTTGACATCGGTGAGAGGATCTTATCGATTTTACTTATCGATAAGTGTTTGGTATTAAAATACCACTTTTTGGCGCACTGATTGAACTTTCAAAGCATTCAATTTGCCTGGAATTGTGATTTTGTCATTTTCGCCATCCTTTGCCACTAGATTGCCTTTCTATGGCTATTCAAGTACAAATGGGCACTCAATGTGCTCCTTAGAACGCACAAACTGGGCCAAGTGCGGCTGAAGTGGCCGTTTCTCTGGGTTGATATTGATTGATTTGGTTATGCTAGTAACGACCTTTCTTGTTTCCCAATTACATATAAATTTCACTCTCAGTTTAGTATCGGCCGTTTGACTGAATTAAATGCCTTTCAGAGCCAAAGAGTCCCGAGGTGATGTGCTTTTAATTAAAATGGCAAAAGTGCCGCGACGTGGAGCAGCAGGAAGCAAACAACTTTCAAAACTAAATGCGAATGACATGAACGGTCAACATTCCCCAGTGAGACTCAAAATAAACAGCGCCCGAGAGTCAAACAAAACGAAATGGAAATGCATTTTGTGCAGACACGCGCAGGAGTGCACTTCCAGACGCAGACACAGAGACGCATACGAGGACGCAGACGGAGAATTGCATGGCCAAACATATTTTATTGCCTTGAAATGTGTGTTTTAGGTGGTGGCTGAGGTGAAAACGAGTTACCTGCGCCTGTGCCTGCGTAAGCCGGCTAAAAAAGTGAAGTGCTCTATCCATAAGTGATAAATGTTCAGGCGGAAGGCAGAAGACAAAAGTTGACTGGCCAGGCGGCAAGCTTTAATTGATTTGCCATTGTTCCGACTCTAGACAAAAACCGAGCTAGAGCCAAATCTCAGAGGTCAGGAATTTATGAGAGCCTTTTGTTCGGCTGCGGATTGGATATCCGCCGATTTCTGCAAATTTCAAGCTCGACCAATGGCTCTTAAGCTAGCTATAATAATTCTAATTTCACAATCTAAAGATAAATAAAAACTATCACATAGGTAGAAACTTTCTAAAAAAAATATTATATGAAGATTATTCTGAGATTATCTGTTTTTCAGGTTGTATTTCATTCTGTGTGCACATCAAAAAAGTGAAATGTCTTAGGGATCGTAGAAACTGCGAGTGAGTGAGTCAACAAAACGCATTGTCAACTCTTCGACTTTACTTTCTACACACAGACAAACATTTTTGCTTTCAAAATAAATGCTCAATGTAACGTGGAGTTTGTCAACTCCAGTGCCAGTGCCAGTACCCCGTTCCATCTTTTTTATGGCCGGTTAATTGTAGTCAGCCTGACTCGTAGAAATGTCTTATATATAAATAGTAAATGTTTCATAGTGTTTGCTGGAAAGAAAGTCAAGGTCTTTGCCGAGCAGCATAGCAGCGAACTTGCTTTTCAGCTTTTTGGCGCTTCGTGGCAATAAAAAATTAGCAAATGACATGAGCATACCATTTAGAATTTTCATGATAAACAAAAACCCATGACCAGTCAATAGAGTAACGACAACGGGTTTTTTGTGCTCACCATTGGTGGCAAAAACTATTAATAAATTAATAACAGAATCTCATGAAAAGACGGCAACAAAAAAGAAAGCTCAAAAAGGTATGTGGAGAGACTTGATACTCTGCAATATGGGGTCTAGTTTGTTTTGTTAAACCCTACGCAAATTACAAGATTTTTAATAAAAGTGTTTATTATAAAAAATAATAATAACAAAGGAAGCGATATAGTTTTATTTTCTATATTAAAAGCACAATCTCTTAAAATTAATACATACCCAACAAAAATAACTAACACTAATTTCATTTCCAAACAATGAAAATATTAAAACATTATACACCTCGTATAGTATCTTCATTTCTGAATTATATTAATTTTAACTATTCCAATTTTATTTATGAAAAGGTTTTCTTCTCTCCCACTTTTGATTTATTTCCACGCAAATTATGCTGTTACAACTTCTTCTGCTGAGCTGATAACCCCGATTTCGCTTGCGCTGGAACGGAATCAAGAATCTAGCCACAATAGCCGGCTATTGTTGACTCAGTCTGGTTGCGTGCTGTTTCCCAAAAGTGGACTGCCTTCAGCGGAGTGGTTTGGCATTCTTGTTCAGCGGCAGCAGCCGCAGCAGCTCGTGGCCGATCTGGCTCGGGACCGGCACTTCGATTAGATTATGATTTGCGCCTCTCTCTCAGTCTAAACGACCAGTTTTCTGCTAAATGTCAATGGGTTCCACAATTAAAAAGTTAGATGTGAGCTTGTGTGTAAAAGTTTAGTTTTAGAACAAAAGACTTAAGCTACAAACTGGCTAGGCAGAGGTCGTGGGCTGCCTAATTAAGAGGTCAATTTATACACCCAGGCCATGGCCTAAAACAGCGATGTGCGGTTTTTTTTTGCGGCCTCTCGACCTTTTACACTTAATAAATTTCGATGTTAACTAGAAGGCAGCAGCCAGTCCAGCAGATAATCCAATTAAACGCTTATCAGTCAGTTGGCTAAAACGGCGGCAACAATCGTCGCAATTAAAGGCAGACAAATGGGCAATGACGCGACTTCACTTGGGGGCCAAATTCACTCGTGCATGCCGAATCGCGCATACGCACCGTGTGACGACATCCAACTACAGGGGGGAGCCTCACAAATGGTCTGCATTTGTATACAAATAATAGATGTCTAAGCAGATTTAAAGCGAATGCTTATTCGTAGTGGGAAAATACAGCTTATGATTACTCAATGAGGGTGCCTTTATGAATTTTAATTCAGTAATCCAGTTGCAGTAGCTTAGAATTGTGAGGTTGTGAAAGAGTATATATATATAGAAAGGAAGTCAATTCTGGGAAGTCAAAGATATATAAAAGTTTATTTATTAACAATGGGGAAGCTTTGCTTCTGCAAAAGTACAAGAATAGAAAAGGATATAAAAGCAAAAATAGTACATCTATTTACTAGATGTTTTTCAAAGTTTGATGATTTGATTTTAAAGAAGACAGCGTTTAGGCATTCTTCTAAAAGTCATCAGACAAAATTTACCAGATAAACATTAAGTTATTAGGGTACGCTTTTCGGAGACAAGTATACATTTGAAAACATTGCCAAAATGCCTTTAAATCCTTTTGGAACAACAGGATTCCTCTCTGGCGACCACATAAATTAACATAATTTATTTACCTGACCAACATCTGTTTTTATTAATTCCCATTTGAATAATATATTCGCAGCTTTAGATTTTTGAAGGTCATTGTTTATTTATTTCTATGCATCTTTCTGGGTCTTCAACTTGATCTTCGCCTTCGTGTGTTTTTATTACTCTCGAGATCCACGATCTCTCGTTTGACTGGCTGGCCATTCTAAATGGTTTATTAATTTTTATGGCCCGTGATTCGATGACTTTGAAGTGGGCCAGCATGGATCGCGAGCCCACATCACCTTAACGTTTGTACAAGCATTAAATAATTATTAATTATATCATAAATAGCCCTGCCGTTTTGTAAACAATTAAGCGTAAACCCAATGTCTGCCTCTAAAGCCGTAAATCCGGACAAGTTGGTCAAAACTAATGGCGTTTCGGCGGACGCTTGACTGGCATGCCCATCTAATGAGTCACTTGGAGCACTCGAAAACGTTCCACGAAATTCTCCACGCTAAGTAAATGCCAAACAGTTATACAGTATCCGGTGTGCCGGCTTTAGGCTAATAAAATGTGAATTAGGGATTTTTCGATTCACTCGATTCGATTTCGGTGACGTCCGCAGGCTGCCTTGTGAAGGTCGTCGATCAACAGCTTTTTAGTAACCGTATCACACGAGGCGAAATGTGAATCACATATTCGCGAATTTTGTATGCAGGTTGTCACAACAGCCTTGAGCCACCGAGCGAACACTTTGCATGGGAGAGTGCCAAAAAACCAACAATAAACCATAAATTGTTGCATAAATCTCGGACGGCTTCCTGTGTGAAAAACTTTCACATGCCATTCGCCAGAAGGCATCAAATTTATTATAATTATTATTGAGCCTGGTGTCATGTTATACATGCATCAATTTAATGGTTTTTGACTCGCCAAAAAGCAGAGTGTTTGTTAAACTCGTGAGAAGATCTTCACTCCGAAGTCATGGTCATGGTCAGGTTGGGCTTGGACTGATGGACTGTTCAGAGTGTCAACGACTTGGATTAAATATTGCAAGTATTTTTAATTACTTAAATGTGTCTCTTGAGGTTCCAACTGTTAATTAAACAACTGTTAATTAAACACATAAACAAAGTAAAAAACTAACATATGTTTCTTCTTATCACTTATTACCTAAATAAAAAATAAAGCAACAAGCTACTTAAAGACATTGATCCCATTAAATATATATGATTTGATAGCTCATAAATAGGACAGTTAAGCTACTTATTTCATTCTTAATTTCAATTTATGATTTTTAAACAAAAGCCAAGAATTTCTCATGAAACTCTTGAGCTTCACCGAAACAATATAAATTGAGTGTCGCAAAGAATTCCCAGGGCAGGGCCTTGGAAGCCCCTATATACATATATATGCACGATTATTCAAAGAAATGCTTTTAAAGCCAAGCTATATCCCGGCAGGGAGGATTATGCTTGCATATGATGTCATGTCTTCGAAATGTATTTTTTCGGTTATTTTTTGAGCTTGAGTTTGGCTTGGCTCTGTTTATCGGCATCTGGCTATCGGTTCAGCCGGCGCAGCGGCCTGTTTGAACGCATTTCATTATAGTGTGTATATATATCGGTGTATATGCTGTTTATGTGCTGGCCCCGGGAATATTATATGGTGCTGTAGAGTTGTCTGAGCGGTGTCTGCATTCACAACCGGTGTGGCTGTCTCGGCACCGGCTTGCCTTTTGTTTGTTTGTTTTATGTGCACGAGCCATATATACTATAGCCAGTATGTGTGAGGCCTCCCTCGGCCTCAGCGTGTCTGCATTTAAATGCATTTCGAGTATATATTACATTTGCTTTACTTTTACTTTCATGTGCAACTGGTTGTTGGTAGGAAGTGAGGTGCCAGCATAGCAGCGTGCGCCTTGTTGTTTCTCTCAGTGTGCGCGCAATGAAAACGGTTTGTAAAGTGATTGTCAATCATTTTTGGTGGCATGTCGCCAAACCGCTTTGACAATAAACAGCAGCAAGCGCAGCAGCAAGACCAATAGCAGCTCCGGCCACAATGGCAGCTGCCACACATTTTTGTTTGGGTTTTGGCCACGTTCGTTGTCCATTGGCTTTGTCTGTACTCGTGTGTTTGCTCAATTAAGTGGTATTTATGCTTGTATATTGCGAAAGATATTAATTGTTATTTTTGAAAGTCACCTAAAAATATAATTATACCTCAGCTTAGGAGCACTTCTAGCGGGTCTTTCGACCTAATAGATTTAAACTGTGTTTAGAGAACATTTATCCCGCCACCTTATTTCTATTATACCCATAAATTAAAGACTAAGCCGCACACTTTTCAGATAAATAACTCTTAGTGGCTCTCAAACACCACTCACATCGGGCTTATTTATCGCCCTACCTGCTTTGATTTATTTGACTTTAATCACTCAATAATAAACAATAAAATTAAGAGCGAAACAAACAAAGAGACCGAGAAATAAGCCAAAAATATTGACGTAATATTTGGCGTCGGTGCAGAGCAAATTGGTTAAATGCTTTTGTTGGTTGAACAAATAAGGAAAACTAAGCCAATTTAAGACGCAGCGACTTCGTTTCGGTGTCTTTTGAAACAGACCCGAATCGAGATTAACTCGACTAAGAAATCTCTGCTGGTTTCATGGCCTCCGTTTGGCCAACTCTCCTTTAATTTTATCATGAAATTTTCATGTGTAACGCGAATGAAGACATTATGATGCACAGAAACAGAAAATGAGAAAACTTGGCCTCTCCCATGTATGTATGTAACCATGCGATGGCATCCGAAAAATTCATTTTTCGCGTTTTTATATAATGTGGAAATGGCTCTTTGCTTTGATTTGGCATTTTCGCTAATTTCAAATATAATTTCGAGTTTCTATGTAGATTGCACTCTTAATTAAGGCAATTATTATTGAACAACTTTCGCTGCTCTTCGTCTCCGATCGAGTTGCATGCGAGTGGCTAAAACAAATCACACAGGTATCAGGTTTACCTGGTCCAATGACGGTGTGGAGTGAGGAAGTGGGTGCTTATGTCTACTGCTGTTTGAGATAGCAAATGGGTTTATGTATCTTTGATGAAGATGCCCTGAAAATGGGTAAATTTTTGATAATTATATGTTTACAAAATGTACCTTAGGCTTCTTCGTGGGAAAGTGATTTGGTGAAAATGTGTTAACAATTATTTCGGATGTATTTATTTCATTGATTTGTGTATTATTTATAGTAGCTTAGAAATCTGAGAAATAATTATCAATCGTTATTTTTTATGTAATAAAATTAATGATAAATGATTAATATATGGATAGCTTCTTGGGAACCCGGTTAAATTTAATTATTTTAGAAAGCACTTTTAATATGCGAAATCAGCCCTGTTTTCGTCTCTTTATTTCTTTGCAAACCCTAACTATGGCTCCATTCAAAAACTGCAATCATAAACTGAAGTTGCATTATTATTATTATTATCTTTCCTTATTTTTTGTTTGTATATTATTCTATGGCAGTAGCAGCCGCTCAATGACAGTGCGATAAGCCGAGGAAAAACACACAAAACCCGAGAAAGACAATGCGACTTTGGCAGCGTTTAAGCAATACCAAGGCGAATTTCTGCATTATTCTTTCATGGTTGCATTTTAATGCGAGTATCCATATGCAACCGCAGAGTAACAAAGAAACGAATCTCCATGCACATTTGATACTTTTTGACGCCGCAGTCGCGTTGAGTTGGACTTGATTTTATTTGATTTTCGGATCGCTGCGAGTTCTTTGAGCGCCACACACAACACACTTCCTCTGGCTGACAGTTGGCCAACTCATGGCATTGATGTGTGCTGACGGTTTCTGGGCGCGTCTTCGAGTCGAGCCATTGAATTGATATTTGCATCGATGGCATTTGATCGGTGATCGGTGGAATTATTATTTCGGGGAGCAGCTCAGCAGATAAGGTCTGGTGCGAAGGCTGTGGCTCGGTTATGTGGGTTCACAGATGGAATTTGGGATTTGCTGTATTTTCTTAATTTTATCGGGGGCTTTGATTGATTATCTGGATGATTTATCAAGTGGAAGCTGTGACCCTATTCGCATTCTGCTTCTTTTTTATAAAGATTAGAATCAAGAGAGCATTTGGGTCATATGTGCCACAAATTTACCCTGTTATATCTTTCTTAAATTAAATTTTTTTTATATTGAGATTTTATTTCGGTTTATGGGACTATGTTTTTTTGGGGTCAATACTCCCTTCAATCATCTGCAACTTTAATGGCTAATTAAAATTTGTCTAACATTCAGCTGTCATTATTACGGTCACAAAATAAGAAGGAGTAAAGCCTATAAGCCTCCCTAGCACCCAACTAGTAATCCCATTCGACCTTTGTGATCTTTCGGCAAGAATCGAATAAAGAAAGAAACGGAAACAAAACCAACTCGTGGGCGTATCGGAACAATGAGTGCCAACTTGGCTTGGGTTTTTCTTTTCTCAATGAGATTGAGTTTTTCCCCTGCCAATTGGACAGTTCAAATAGTTTGCTGAGTTCACTTGTCAAGGAATTGACAATTGCAGCTGCCTTGCCTTGCCTTGCCGAAACTGAACCAAAAACAAAAAAAAGAAGTGGAGTCTTGTGTATGCATCATGGTCGTCTGTCTCTGTTTCTGATCCGAGCACTTCTGGAGAGGGCCGCACGGAAACCCACACCTACACGTAGCCTAGACACACCTGAGTGTGGGTGAGAGCGAGCGTTCAACTGGGTATTATGTCAAGCTCTTGCTCTGCTCTCTCACCTGTTGCGCGCTCAGCTGACGCCGATGGGAGGAGAGGAAGCCCACCTTAAAACCAGTTACCTGTATTACCTGTGCCCGTGTGGTGAGTTGGTCTCCAGCGGAGATCCGTGCCGCCAGAGATCAGTTCGTGGTCGTGCTTGAGACGGAGCGGTTGGCCCGTGTGTGTGCGAGCGCATTGTAGATTCCGAAGTATCCGCATAACGTGGCCAGATAAGAAGATATTGCCTTTTTCTTGCCGGGTTGGTGCTAATCTCCGTTTAAGTGCTTGTGTGCGTGTGCGCGTCTCTGTGTGTTTGATTTATGCAAATCTCCAGCTTTCTTATTGAACAAACACAAGATGTGGAAGTGAAATACTCGGCGATCGAGAAGAAAAGAGAACCACAGCCGAAAACATTCCATTGAAAATACCAAAAACGAGTTTTCTCGCCGTCTCACTCTCCTCTTCGGTCGCTGTTATTTGCTTTCTGCCATTTGCCATTTCTACATAAAAGGAGTGAGAGTGAAATGTGAAATGTCAGTGCGTATAGCCACTGACTTTTACAATGACGTCACTAGCCCGAATATACTGTTCAAATATGAATATAGAAAAATATAAGAATTAATTGCGGCAAGCCTTTGCCCGCTGTCTAATTGCCTTCAAGCTAACTTGGCCAAAAAGGCTGCAGAGCGCATTCTGCGGCCTGCAGCCGTTTCCAGTTGCGATTTCTGCTGCCGCTGCGGCTGCCGTTGGAACCGGTTCAAATATTTTCGCTATTGCAATTTGGGTCTAAGGTTTTTGCTGCCGCCGTTGCATTATGGCGCATTGCATGAGCATCGACTGCCTGGCATTC
>JAEIHY010018328.1:0-12717 GCA_018904565.1 Drosophila tsacasi | reverse complement strand
TTTGAATTCCAAGACAGATTGCTTTGAATGAAAGCTGCGGCCTGTTGATGGGCTTCGTTGATTTCCATTTTGATTTCCCCATATGCCCATATGCCCATTTCCCCATTGATCGAATCTCTTCGTTGACAGCTTACTAGCTTAGCTTGAAACAATTTGTAATATGTGTTTTAATCTCCTTCAAAGTTCATTGTACGATTTCACTGTAACATTTGTCACAGATATGTTATCATTATTAGTTCCAAGTAGACAATGGAGCTTTTATGTTCTATCTGATATTTACTTAGTTAGCTAAGTTAATTTTACTTGAGTCAAGATCGCACTTTGTGCTATGTTACATAGCCTATGTATATCGAAGCTAGTATGTGTGATCAGGTGAGAGTAACACGCACTTTGGTCATTTTTAGATGTAGTATGAAATAAATATGTATCTTTACTATTCCAAGCTTGAGTATAAATAGTTAATAAGTTAAAGGTTTAAAAACTTTACTACATTTACAGTTTTTCAGTTACAGTAGTCCGATTTTGATCAGATTTAAACCGTAATTCTAGAATATACCATAATGGAAACTCTGCAAAACTTACCTCCGCTCTCAGGGTGGCAGAATCGTAGGTGTCCTGATGCTTCCTGTCGAACTTTCTAAGGTAAACAATGTCAGGAAATTATAGTTGTCCGATCTTCTTCACTGCGTTGCAAACTTCTCACTAAAATTGTACTTCCCTGAGGGGGTATACAAATTGTGACAAACTTTTTAATAAATTATGATTAGAAATTGTTCTATAATAATAATAAACCACCACGATTTAGAGGTCAGCTTGTTGTGTGAACTCAAAACCCCTTAGCAATCAATAATATCTACTAAATACTTTGGGTCAAGTTCATCTCTAATATTGATGCTCTCCTGGTGAAGCTCAAGTGTCAATTTGAGCACCTTAGAAATATGATCTCATCTCCTTCTTAATGCCTCTCAGTTCCTGTCCACATCTATGTCATAATCGAACCATCATAAAACTTTACTGCCATCAGGTTTGATAACTGTTGATGGTGGCAAAGAAAAAGGCAGCAAATTGAGACTTCTTTAACACAAAACAGGTAAACAATGAATACAGCCCAGAGGCGCCAGAAAACGAACAACAACAAAGATAAATAAAATAAATCTCAAGACCCCATGACACATTCTGTATTTTTACCGTTTGATACTTCTTCGAATTGTAGATTTTGCGACTTTCCATATCAGCACGGTTCTCTTGGTCTACAAGTGTTCTTTTTTTTGTTTTTTATTTTGATAACTGACTAATTACCTGACTATTTTTATATTAACGCTTTTGATAGGTTATTATGAGGTAATTTTTCCTAAAACTTTAATAAAGCTGGCTTGTATTTCTAACATATCTAATTCCCGCTTTTGTTTCATTGCTTCTTAGTGTGTTGGTTGGTAGGAAAGTTTGTGAAGTTTTTCCCTCGTTCCATTTTTCTTCTTTTTATTATTTCAGTTTGCTTTTCATTATGTTCTTTTGGTGGCTTTGTCTCAAGTGCTTGTGCAGAAAATGTTGCGTCAATTGCTTAGCTTTTCTTCTTTATTATGCCAAAGTTGAGGGATATAGTAGCTCGTGGCGTGGGTCATTGAACCCCGGACTATTTAATTCTTCACCTATTGTTTTTTTTTTTTTTTTTTGAGTAGTATTTAGTGTGTGGCTCCTAATAGGCCCTAAAAACTTTTCACAGCTTTTAGTGTTTTCCAGTCCATTCCAATTTAACGCTCATTTAACTGCAGCTAGCTGGGTTTTCTGTTTGCCTTCGGGGTTTCCCTCATGCAAAATTGGAAAACCATTTCATCGCGACTTGAGGTTGCATTTTTGTTTCTTTTCATTTTTCTCTGCTGGCTTTTTATAAGACTTCCGTGTAAATTTTAGCATCGCGTTCACTTCAGCAGCCTCATTGTCTTGCCTGGAATTGTTTCTCTACTTAGCGCTCTCGTCTTTTTATCTCGATTGTTTCTCGCATAAGTATTTAAATTTTTAACATTTTCCTTCACTTAAAGAGATCTCAAGCTGTTTTCCCTAGACAACACCTGATGGAGGCGCATAATTTAGCAATTACACTGAGGAAAATCAGCTAAGTCAACCAATTAAAGCGAATGTTAATTTTAAAAAGAAATTGATTAGGTTTATGTATTTTATTTCTGATGTTGCTACATAGCTTTGAAAGGTTTTCGAGGGGAATTAATTTTTTATAATTACATTAATTTAAATTAATTAATTTTTCTGAAAAGAAAATATTTCCCAGTGCATTCAAAATATTTTGTTTGCATATGGCAAACACATCATGCAAATTTTTGTAGTATGTCTTGTGTTTCTTTTCCCTTTTGCCTTAGCTGCTGTTGCATGTGCATTTACACCCTTGTGCCCCTCCTCTTAACCCCCTGACGTCTCCTGGGGATGCTGTTTACCAATCATTGGAAAAGGAATTGCAATCATCTTGCCCAAGAGCAGCTACAATATCGTCTTGATGCAACAACTTCATTTTGCATTCCATTTGGTGGAAATGCCTGCCGCATGCTGTGGCTATGCCACCGCCTCACATGTGTTACGGCAACTTAACTGTAACATTTTATTAAACTTGAGGCAGAAAATAAAACGCGCAACGTGCAACGCCGCCGCCGCCGCCGCGTATCGTGCCACATCTTCTCGATTTTCCTCGCAGCTTTCAGCTCAGTTTCAGCTGCAAAAATTTGGCTTCGGTGACTTGGATTTCAATTTCAAGTGCCGCTAAGGCGGCGAGGGGTTTTTTGATTGCATTTCTGCCACCAGGGCCTCGCATCAAAAAAGAGATAAAGCCAACCGCCACCGGAAGATACTCCCTCTAAAAAACTATTTGTTGTGTGGGCGGATCTTAGGGTTTAAATTACTTTGTAGATAAGAGTTCGTACAGAAAATGCTAATTTTAAGTTTACAAAAAATATTTATTTTATTTTTCAAGCTTGTTGTGTGCCTTGGAATATTCTTAAATACATATTTAAACAGTATATGCTAGAAATATTTATTTTTTAACCAATAACCAAGATTATTACAACATATTTGTAATATTTTTCAATTTAAAAACTGTGTTAAAATATTTTTGTGTAATTTGGCATACTCCCAAATACTTATTCGAACATTATATCATTAAAATTAGGTGTATTTTTACTTTTACATTGTAAATACACATATTTTTAATGAATTAATGTTGTTCTTTGTTCACTTATTTCAATTTAATTAAATGCTCCTCTATTTCAAAATAAACTAATTATTATATATGTAATCCAAACAATTATATGGGTTTTTTAAGATTTACTTATTAACTTATGTAATCATTCATTCAGAAGCCTCTTCGAGCGTTAATTTTTTGGCCAGCTGTTGCTGTCCTGCTAGTTTTAATTTAATTTTCTTTTGTTGAATAGGAAAATGGTTATTAAAAACTTTACAGTTCATTAATTTCTTCCCTTTTTTGGGTTCATCGATTGCCATAAAAAAGCAACCAAAAATGCGGTGGAAATAAATATAAAACTTGCAAGCTGTTGACACAGAAATTCATTGAACTCGTTTCGCACAAGTCAAAGGCCTCAAAAACAAAAAAAAAACAGAATTTAAACAAAGTTTGCATTATTTTTCACGATGCTTGGTTTTCACTTCTCTTTTCTTTTTTTGGGGAGGCCTCTCCTCTTCATTTGCTAAATGATCCATAAAGTGGTTTCGAGACTTTGTTGGCGGGGGATAAATTGCAGACTCAGCTCAAAATTGGGCAAACACAATTTAGATTTATAAAGCAAGAAGCGGGAAAGGAAATTAGCTATGGCCTTGAATTTTATAGATTTTTGTATGATTTTATATCCCAAAAATCCATGCTGACTGAGCTCTCTTTATTGATTAAGAGCCCATTTTTATTACAAAACATTGCCTACAAATTCTCAAAGCATGTAAACATTTTCATAAATTAAAATTAGGCATTCATTAGTGGCTTCATCAGTTTTAAGCTGGCCTCACCGCTTTCATCTTAAATCAGATAAGACTTATTTGCAGCCACATGCCCAACCTCTGTAGCTTCCCAGCTGATGATCATTCTGCCAAAGTTCAACTGCCTTTCGTTTTAAGTCGACCCACTAAAGACAAAAGAATCGGAAACTAAGGGAAAAATGAGTAATGCGTTGATCACGTCTGGAATATAAGATGCCCAGTGATTGGGGTTTATAATATAAGCTTGATATACATTTAAGTGCAATGAGTCGAAAGCAAATGAAGCTTACTTAGGATTCTGAAATAATAATTACCACCAAATCAAAATCAAATAATAAGACAAAATGTTGATATTATTTATGCAGCTTTATTTTATAACATATATTAGGCACACTTCGAATTCGAAAACGTTTTACTATATAGTAGTAATTGAGCTTCAAACACAAGCTTGTTCTCTGCTTTTATTATTTTTTCCAAGACTGTATACCTTAATTTTATTATTTCGAAATATGCACCAATCAACCTTCCCTCTTAATATTCCCCAGGAATTACTGGGTATTTGGGGCCAATCTGCGAACAGCAAAAACGACACGTCTGGTGGTACAGCAAAAGAGGCTGCCCAAGTCGATTCAGACACAAAAGCCGGGGCCCCAACAATTTGGGTCAATTGACTCACAAGAAGCGAGAAAAAAAGCAACAGCAACAGCAACAAAGATCTGAAATAAAACGTGTTCTCAGCGCGGGCTCTGACAATAATAACCGCAAAAAAAAAAAATTAAATAATAATAAGAAAAATAAAACTACGATGGTCAAAGATAAAATCCGCCCAATATGTGGCAAGTCCATCTAATCAATAGAATAGAATAGGAAATAAAAATCGACTAGAAAAAAACCAATTGCCTGGGAAATTGTCGCATAAATCACTCAAAACTGTCATCGTCGTCCGTTGCATTTATTTATGGCAGTCACTGTGTACAGAAGAAGAAACAAAGAAGCAGGCTGTGTCTCCTAAACGATTTACAACTTGATTTGAACTGAAAGCCAATCTAAAGATAATATATAATTTAATTGCTACAGCAAAAAAGTGGGCGAGAGCTACCTGAAAACTCGACTTGATTGGAGTTTCCCTCTGCTTTTCTCCTGTGAAAAAGAGAAGAGCAGAACTGCCCCCCATATATGGGCATTGCTGGTCGATTGTTTCAATTATTTATGTATGTGCCAGTTGATAAATGTATATTACCCCACTGGCTTAACACTTATTTATAGACTTTAAGTGTTTTATTTTGTATTTTCGCTTTCCTCGAACCTGAATGGAGCAATTAAACATGTTAACAAAACGATAATATTGTCACTTTAGTGCTGATTGCAATTATAAACTGTGCGAAACTGAAAATACTTTTTTTGTAGAAAATTAATATTTATGTGAGTTATTCAGTATTTAAAGGTCTCCTCTCACCTTAAGCTCTTTAAATTGCCTCAACTTTTTGCCAAAAACTCTCATCATAGCTTTTCCTTCTCTAGTTTTTTGCAATTTTCCCATCCGTTAAGAATTTTCGCAATTTTTGGTCACCTGCTTGGCCTGGCATCTTCTTTTTTGAGGCAGATTATGCAAAAGGAAAATGCAGCAATCGGCATCAGAAAAGCAGAAACCCAAAGGAGAAGAAGAAAATTGTTCAACTTCATGAGTCTGTGGGGTTTATATCTATATATCTTCTTTTGTTTGCCGTTTTTCACCGCCACTTTTCCACGCTTTCCGCCACACTTTTTTGGATTCATTCAAGCAGAGGTTTTTGAGGGTTCGCACCATCGTCTTGCCCGCTTTGTATCTGTAATCACTTAGTCATTGTTTTGCTGTTGTTGCTACCTTTTTGCGCATTAATTACAAGTATTTCCTTGTTTCGCTGTTTAATTAACGCTGCCGCATATACAAAGGCGTACGACGAGTAGGTAACATATACTATATAACCACAACCACAATCGACCCACTAACATTTATCGCTGAGCAGTAGATAAACTCACCTTGAGCCTAATGAAATCATTTCAAATTACACGACGCCATCTCCGGCTTATCAATCCGGGTGATGAGTGAGTGAAATTGGTTGGTGAATCATTACGAAGACGTCACCACTCGTCACCATTATTGGTCTGTCAATTGTCAACCTTTTTTGGACTTCAGAACTGTAGAGAGGAACTGACTGACTGACTGCATCTTAAATGATCTGCCAATAGGCGGGGAAGTGACAAACTTTTCGCTGTCACTGTTGATTCAATTGATTTGCAGATTTGTCTAATTGCTTCAATGATTGGGATTGAGTTTGCGATTGTGTTTGAGTTTGATTCAAACAATCAGTCGGTGCAAGTGTCGAATCCTTAATGACTTCTAAAATTAATTTCCTGAATAGGAAGTACGTAATAAGAAAATACACATAATTTTTTAGAACAATTTTGAATGAACCTCAAGGAAAATAACCTTAATGCTGAGTTTAAATGCCTTTAAATTATAATTAAATTTATTTTATAGCTAATAATCTATTAAACCTATTTCCTTAATATTATTTTTTTTACTGTTATTAGTTCATTATTTTTATTATTATTTTCGTATTATGTTTAATTATTCTACTTCTTATCTAACCAGTTTTGCAAGTTAAATATGAAACTTAAGACATTTTTCAACACTTCTCCCTTGTAAAACATTAATCTAATTGTTGTCACTAACTTGCCAATATTTTAGCCACTTTAAAACTAAGTAAATTGATTAGTTTTCTGCTAGTTCTGCTGCTCGCGTTTCTCCCCTAAACTCTTGACTATTTTATAAGTTTCTGTTAGCCACTCGAGCTCGTCAAAATCAATTTACCAACACCGACAAAATAGTTAGCCCCGAAGACGAACAGCCGCAGCTCTTCAGGCAGCAAATTGACATTGTTGCAGTTGAAAGCCGTCGGTAGTCGCCTTGAACCTCGGAATCATATTTTATTCAGCGGAAACTGGGAAAAAGAATTGAAAAACCGTGGGGAAAAACTTTGCTTCTGAAGAAGGTGTGCAAGAGTGTGTGTGTGGGTGGAAATTGGCCAAGCACCGACAGCCGGAGAAGTGTGCTTAAGGCAAACTACATATAAAAGGAGGAGGAGAAAGGTGAAAAGGTCCTTTTATGCATTTTGCTTTTTTACCACAAAATGGATTAAATGGGGGAAAGTTTTGATTAAATTTGTATTTCTAACTAACTGAATTTGAATGGCTTCTCATTAGAAGTTTTTTATTCTTCGTTATAAAAAGGGGGAAAGTGAAAAGAGGATTATTTTAAATTATATTAACTAATATAGTGTTCTTTATAATTTAAGCATATTTATATTACTGAAAATTATGCTTTTAATAAAATATTTTTGTTTATGTAATTCTTATTCTCAAAAAGGTAATTTTCCCATTTTAACTAATCCCCAATTCCCTCTCGTTTCCAGCTTGCTGCCTGCTAAAAACCAAAAGCCAACTGCAACCACTGCTTCCAACACAGAAAATTCTAAAATTGCCATTACAACAAATTTATTGCAAATCAGTTAAATTTACAAATTTTACGAATTAACTGCCAAACCGTCGAGCCAAATGCAACCAGCTGCAAAGTATGCAACGGATATTGTGAGCTAAACTTTAAATGCTCAAAGCTGCTAGCAGCGAATCCAGCAACCGCCCGGCGCTCGCGTATAAGTGATTGGCGCTGGTTCGAATCCCGGCTGAGCAGTGAACAGTTATCATGGACGCTCCAGATGTCGGACGCATTATAAGAGCGCCGGCGAGGCGCAAACGGAACGATGAACAGTTAATGGACAGGGTGAGTACTTATACATACATTCTTCTTCACTTGTTACAGCCTGATCAAAGGGTATAAGATACTTTAAAATCCTAGGATCTCGGGATCTACAGAGGGTTCGGCGTAGAAAATTGGTATGTGAACTTCTGAGGTATCCACAAATAGGAAAGTGACTTAAAAAGTTAAGTTTGCTTATAAAAAATAGAAAATATGCAGCATAATAAACCATGTAGTCCATATCCATACTTAAAATATTATTTACATATATGGTATTTAATGATTTGGTTACTGCATTTAGGTTAAATGTTATATGTGGACTTCGAAGATATTCATTAGTAAAAACAAGAAAGAAAGCTAATTTCGGGAATCCGAAGTTTGTATACTCTTGTAGCTTGCACTTGGAACATGAAAATCGATCATAACTAAGCCAAAAATACATTATTTGGAACTCTGAAAGCTTTTCTGTGCCAGTTTTTAATCGGTTTATAAATCTTAATATTGAATTTAAAATTTATACATATTTCTGTGGTAATCCGTTTGAGTCTTTGTATAACATAAACCCATTCCTTAATGAAAAGACTGTTGATATAATATACATTTGTTGAGACATCTCCTTTCGCTGCCTTTCATTGAACTCGATCTGCCGATCGTTTGGGGGAATGAGTGCCTCGAAGTCGGTTTCGTTGGTGAGTTTGTTTGTCACCGTCGAGTCCCGCTTAAATGAGCGACCGCCTGCAGCGAGTGTGATCCAGTTTCCCAAGCGTTTTTTTGTTTATCTTCTTGGCCTGCAGCGGAAAATGGAAAGTTGCGCGCTGCATTCAGCCGAACTTCGCCCACAAACTGCACCTCTCGAATGGGTTGTGTCATTTAGTTTTATATTTATTTTTCCCGATTGTTATAATTTTTTATTATTTTTTTTTTGTTCACCCATCTGTCTGAGTTTTGATTAATTTGCTGGCATTCAACAAAAAGTATTTTTACTTTTCAAATGCTGACTGGCCATGAGTTGGCGTTGCGTTTATATTTTTTTTATTTCGGAATTTTTAATTGAAAAATAGTTGGTTGGGAAAGCTGTTTGGAAATGAAGCCATTGAAAAGATGTTTTGGTATTACCTTTTTATCCTTCTTCATAAATTCCTGTATAAATTATAAATTAAGCTAACTTATTGTGAATTTTACTCAATAAAACACCGCAATTAAAATTTAAATTAAAGATGATTTGTTGCAAAAAACAAGCACCTGTGCTTATCATTCACTTAAAGTTACACCCAGCTAATTAGCATCCACACAAAAACGGCCTTCATCAATCATCTCCCTCGATTGTCATTCCAACGACCCACATTCCACCCCACTCCACCCACCGCCTTAGAGTAAATAAGTTCATTAACCATCCACACACACACACACCTCACTTAGGTTCCACAAAGGTAACCCACAATTAAGTTGGCTCAAATTTCACGCAATTACTAAATACAAAACAATTGCATTGTTTAATGTCAAGTTCAATGCACGCAGACACCACCCACAAAAACACCCATCCATCCTCCCACTGAAAATCCTATTAAATAATAAAAATAAATCGAATGCAATTATGAGTGTGAGAAAAAAAAGGTAAGGGTAAAGATGTGTTAGAAGAAAATTGTATAGACAAAGAGAAGGAGAGAGCAGGAGAGAAAAGCTTTCAGAGTGGTGACCTCTTCCGAAGAAAATGCACACCAACCTACACTGGGAGAAAATTGGTCATACACTATTCCTGCACTACGGATCTACATTGTTGTTCACACATTTTTTATTTATAAATTCCTGATGGTAGTTTTGTAATTTTCTTTTTAAAAATTTAGGGTACTTTTATATCAAAAGAAACTTTTGTAAACATATCCAATATTTTAGAGTATTTTTTTAAGATTTATTATAAATTTTTTTTTTCTCTAATATCAGCTGATTGCCAACCTTTTCTGTGAAAGAGAGCAAGAGAGTGGGGATCTCTCGTTTTTTACTCTCTGCCAAAAGGTTTTCTGTTATTATCTGTCAGCTGTTGCCCCGTTAGTTGCTTTTACTAGCGCTCTCTCTCCCTCTCTCGTAATCGCCATCTTTCTCTCTTCTTCTCTTGCTCCGAGCTTTGCTCTGTCTGCGCCGCCGACTTTACTGCTGGCGCTGCCTTTAGCTTCGTTTGCTTTGGTCGCCGCCTTCCATTTACAATTCGTATTCCAATTGGAACGGCGCGATTTCCTCCGTTCTGTGCACACTGCTCCTCGGCCCGTCCGCTTTGCGGCTGTCTTCGCGTCGCGGCTGGTTGCATTTGTATTGGTATTTGCAACACAGAATCGCATGCAATTTGTTTGTGCAATTCGGAAAATTGTTATGAAAAGTCAATCAACGGAAAATGCAACATGAAAATCCCAAAAAATTAACAACCTGTAAAATAAAAGTAATATTTGCGAGTCGTGTTTGTTGTCGAACAAATTGAATTTGACCCGCTTAAATCTTGTTAAATTACTTTATTTTTTTTTAGCTTTAGTGTGTGTGTTTTTCATGTTTCTAATTTGCCCAAAAACTGCGAAATGACCTTCCAATGCTGCTGTTGTTGTTTTTGTTTGTGTCTCTTTTGTACATTTTCGGTGCGTGTAATTCGGTCGGCTGAAAAAAGAAAAATAAAAACAGAAGCAACACAAGAAAAAAAAATTTACTGATGACGCTCAGTTTTAATGATCAAAATGACGTTATATAATCTGTAAAAGAGCCAAGAAAACCCACTGACATCAAGTGCAAAAAATAAATAAATAGAGTCAATTTACAGTTGTGAGATTCTTTTGGTTAATTAAATTAAGTGCTTAGATCACTGCCAAATATTCAAATGAGAATGAACAGTGAACTGCGTACATTAACTAGAAAGGAATTGTCAAAAGCTTTGACAAAATGGGGATTTAATTTTGAATTGATGTGTAAATAAATATAATAAATAAATATAATAAAAAATATACATACTTGCAAGTCAATTAAACTATTATAGTTTTATTTTGAAGCTTAATTAAACTATTTTGTTTGCTTTCACTGCTTGTATGCAAATTGAACTGTTTAAATGGATTTTATAAGTATTTCGCAGCAATAACAAAAATCTAGAATAACTTTTTCATGTATAGTTTTAATATTTAAATTAAAACAGATATTGAAACTACAAGTTTAAAATCAAATTATAAATTTCCCCTCAATTTAAAACAATTTCAATATTCCCCATATGTTACCCTTGACGTATACGTAATTTATCTGCACTTTATTTTTTTATGATACTTTGCAAACGCTTATCAAAAAATGCGATATGCTGCTCGGCAGACCAAAAATAAACACTAAAAAATGATAAAAAAAAAGATACAAGCTGTAACTGTGAATTTGAACATTTTGCAAAGCGCAAAAGCTGCTTGAAAATGTCAATTCAAAATGAATTGAGTATCCAAATTAAACGGTAAAGGCGACAAATAAATAAAGAATTCGGTTACCTGTTTGCATTACCATTTATTTTCCTTTTTTCACCTGATAAGATTCGCTCACGTCAACCGAAAAAAAGAGTGAAAACCGAATTAATACTTGTTAAGGCAATAAGAAACAAACAAACAACAACAAGCTGAATCGGAATTGAAATAGTAGGAAAAAAGGTGATAAGCGAGTAACAACAACAAAATAAAGGGAGGAAACGCAAATTTGTGAGGAGCCAAGGTGATAAAAATAAAGGCAATTAAAGAGCTCAGAAAGGTGAGAGTTGGGGGAAGAGGTAAAAGAGAGCTCAGATAAGAGGAAAACAAGCGGAAAAAGAGAGTGGATAATAAAGTGGAGAGGAAATTGTACTTCAAAATGTTTAACCATTATTGTAAACAATTCGAGGGGATAATATAACATTTTATAGAAGTTTATAGAAAACCTGAAATTGCAATTTGTTATTATTTATTACTCTTTAAAATATATAAGAAATAATACATGTTTATTGGGAATTGTGTTATAAAACATTCCTTAAAGCCTTTGGAAATTTAATTTTTTCTATAAACCAATTCTCGTTAGCTCTTTCATATTTGAAGTACAAGCTATTCAAAATAATAACCTATTATTAAACAAGTTTTAATCGAACCCTTAATTAGTTTAAATATAGAAAATTTATAGTCAAAGAGGCGCTGATATAGCAACAAATACACTTTTATTTGCGTTATTTGGAACGTAACCCATTTGGCGGTGACTGTTCGTTCTGTCAACAGCCGTGAGCCGCAAGCCGGCAGCTGTTGAATTTAGCTTATTAAATTTCTGTTGTTTTTAGCAAAGTGTTTTGTCCCACAATGGCAATTGACATTTACAGTGAATTGAAGTGAGACGGGGGATAAAACACACACAGAAAATAAAAAATTAAATAAAATAAAGCAAAAAGCAAGCGGATCGTAACGAAACGTTGACCAAAACAAACGGCAAAAACAATGTAATTGTTGAAACGCAAATCGCCGCGTGCAGAGCAATCAAAAAAGTTAAACAAAAGGAAAACACCCAGCAAACAAACACACAATACCCAGTGAAAAGCCGAGTGAGAAGTGAGAAAAATTAGTGGAAAAAACAGAAGTGGGGGTCGGCCGGGAGTTGGATCTCGCGGAATAATGCGGCATTTAATCATGACCCCGGCGTCGCTGTCGGCGTCGACGCCGACGCTTTCCACGCTCCATCATCAGCGCATGGCGCTGCAGTCGCAGTCGTCGCTGCAGTCGCCGCTGACGTCGGCATCCCAGTCGCCGTTAACCCCATCGCCGTCAACGTGTTTTGGCTCGCCCAAGTTCCCAGCGAATTACGAGCGCAGCGAAAAAGTGAGTGCAAAAAATAAACAAACGACAAATTCATAAAAAAAACAAGAGAGGAAGCTAACTTCGGCAAAAGCCGAAGTTTAAATACCCTTGCAG
>JAEIHY010018326.1:0-17393 GCA_018904565.1 Drosophila tsacasi | reverse complement strand
ACATACATTTGCACAAAATTAATATACCTTTGTACCTACGGTACATGGTATAAAAATGCACATTACTGCGGTTTCCTCTTTCTCTCTCTCTTTCTGTGTCGCAGGCACAATTTCCGATTATCCTTTCTCCGGCTGGCGGCCTGTTCCTTTTTCCAATTTATTTCCTTTTCTTTTTTCGGGAGTGGGAGGGAGGCAGGCTGCGAGTTCAATGGAGCGTTCGAATGTGGTTGTCATCTGACAAGGCCGTGATTTATGGAATTGAATTGTAGCAGCTGCTCCGATTGGGTGGCTCTTGTGTACATATATTGTTCATGGGTTTATTTCATAACAGCCAATGAATTTATGAGTTATGAAATGAACTCCACGTGGCCTTTAAACATAACTGCTGCTACATTTCGGGTACATATTTAATGAATTTTCAGTGGGGGAAATCAATAAAAGGTATGTTTTGGCAATATTTGTAAATGTATGAAATATATTAAAATAAGTGTTGTTTTTTAGTGGAATTTCTTGTATGAGTTAAACCTTTGTCTTAGCTCTTCATAAGAAGGCGAGTTCTTTCCTAGTTTCTGTTTAAACATTTTCTTTCCATATATTTTAATTTTACATTTATTTACGTCTCATTGCATAATATTGAAGAGCTCTTTTAAAATAAAAAATACAATTAAATAATATACCTTCCCTTTATCTTCCAGGTCGTACTCGTATTTATACTCAGCATCGCATCCCTCATTATATACTTTGTTGATGCATCTAGCGAAGAAGTCGAAAGATGCCAAAAGTGGAGTAATAACATTACTCAACAGATCGATCTCGCATTCAATATATTTTTTATGGTTTACTTTTTTATACGAGTAAGTTGCACACTGCCAGACAGACAGACGCACACACTGAGTTGATTTAACGAATTATTTGAATCAATTGGTTGGAGCGATAATTTATGGTTTACACGAGAAAATTCTTAAACAATCTTTCGTTTTTCCTTTCGTTCTTTCAATCTGACAATCTCCTTACAGTTCATAGCGGCGTCCGATAAGCTTTGGTTTATGTTAGAAATGTACAGTTTTGTAGATTATTTTACAATACCCCCGTCCTTCGTATCAATATATTTAGATCGAACATGGATCGGTAAGCTAAACAAATCCCTATTAAATTATCCTAATACTATGAAATTCCAAACTATCCAATTATATGCATACAAATCGGTGTTGATCAATTGATTGGAATGCAATCAGAGAACTAAGACTCCCCTTTTCCCGCACACACAATTTCTATGCCTCACACTCACACATGCCTAGATAACTAACCAAGAGTCCTGATCGATTTGTATGCATGCAATGTGCCTTACTCTGCATTAGACATCGAAGTGCGTGCCTCTGATTACATACAGTGTGTATTATCGTGAACAGGTCTTCGATTTCTTCGAGCGCTACGTCTCATGACTGTTCCAGATATTTTACAATATTTAAACGTACTAAAAACATCGAGCTCCATACGCTTGGCTCAACTAGTATCAATTTTTATATCCGTGTGGTTAACAGCAGCGGGCATTATACATCTGGTATGTAGAAACACACACTACTCACACATTCATATGCACACACACACTAATAGGGATCGGTTGTGCCTGCTTGGGTGAGTGCCTTAGTGACAGGATTGCAGCGCGTGCAAGAGAGCCAGTGCCAAAATATTACTCATACGCCACGTTGCACTCTGTCACATAGACCGCCTGTGGGCACGCCCGATGCCCCACACTATATCTATCCATATATATATATATATATATTTATATATATGTGACAGGATGTGTTTATAGAGTGTCCAAAAATATAAATGACCCGATCGCTGAGGCGACTGATAAAATTGCATTTGCATTTACTTAAAATTTAGCTGGAGAACTCTGGCGATCCGCTGGATTTTAATAATGCTCATCGTTTATCGTATTGGACCTGTGTCTATTTCCTAATTGTGACCATGTCAACGGTAGGATATGGTGACGTTTACTGTGAGACTGTCCTGGGAAGAACATTTCTCGTGTTCTTTCTGCTCGTCGGCTTGGTAAGTTCGCAACGCAAAGCCCAAAAAAATTGAAACTAAACAAAATGACCCCAAAAAAATATATATACACTTAAGTCTTAGCCTTCTTTTAGTTTTAACCAAGTATATACCATATATATTATACAGATGTAGCCAATGTTTTCTCTCTCTCCATCTCTGTCCGCCTCGATGCCCATTGAGATTAGGCCAAGCCACAGCGGGGTTGCAAGTGCTGAAGTGCTGAAAAGTGTGTGAATGATTTAAGTTTTGGTTGCCTTGCCGCCTAATATACTTACTAGTCCAGTACCAGTACAGTATAGTACAGTACAGTACAAGTGCAAGTACAGTTGTGCTCAGAGTGATAGTTGAGTAGCCAGAGCGATACCAGTACCAGTATCCATGTACTAGCCGATAGTATACTCGATACTGAATTCTAACTCTCTTAGACGTAACATTATAGAGTAACCATGCGTTGACCCCGTTGCCCCTTGACCCCTCTCTCTTACGTAACAATAGACTTAATACTCAAAATACATTTGTTAATTGCATTCTACTATGTACATGCCACGTTTATGTAAATACATAGAACGACATAATACCGCTGCACAAGTTTTGAATTATGAAACTACTTTATTTGAGGCCTTGCGGCCGCGTTTCGTATTTGCGTTATCCTCCTCCAAAAAGTTTCGTTAGCTTAACTCATCACCCAAGCTTAACGCGTTTTCTTTACCTTTACTCTTACCTTATACCCAAATACAAACACACACGCCCACATATCTACGGAGGCATATCCACACGATATCCGCCAGATACGATACTATATATACACGAGGGTCGCCAGCAGCCTGAGGCCCTCGATTCATCTGTTCACGCAGCCCATCCGATAATCTCGATACTTATGCATGCAGTTACCTTAGTTCACTTTTCAGTTGAAACTTTCGATTTGCTTTGGTTTTTGTAATGGAAGATTTGTAGAACACCAAACACCAGAAATACCCGCAACACACACAGCCAAGAGTCAGGGCCCCGAGCAGGGAAACTTCGGTGTAGACCAGGAGAGCCTTACCACATATATTCGTACTTGTTATATCCAGAGTTAATGTTCTGCATGCTTTAATGCTGGCTGCCGCATATTTATGTAACCATACCCAAGGACCGAACAAGAAACGCTTTAGGTTTAGCTATTCTTTTGGGTGTGAATGTCCCGGCCTGACTTCGTACCCATGAAAAAAGTGTTTTTTTGCGATACATATTGCTAACAACTAGACTAAGCCTAAGACACAATCACCAAATACTTATATCTCTCTAAGCCCGTACATATACTTTTGCTGAATTGATTTTTGTGTTAATCTCGTGTATGATGGAATATTTTAGGCAATGTTTGCCAGCAGTATACCGGAGATAATTGAACTCGTCGGTAGTGGCAATAAGTATGGCGGTGAACTGAAAAGAGAACACGGAAAGAGGTAGTCTATACAAAACCATAATAAATCCAAAAAATAAATATACATAATCGCATTTGATGTGAAGAACACCAAGCTACATTCTTACAAATAAACCACAAAAAGTTATCAATTGCAAGAAACCTAACTTATGAAACATATATAAAATACCAACGAGCATAGTCAGTCGTGAGGAACCGAAATCGGTTGAGGCCTGTAATCCCCAAGATGTTTCCAAACGAGAGCTAGGTTTTACTGGGAACACAAAAGAAAACCTTTGTAAAGAACACACATATTCCTAGTATATTAGTATCATGAACCCCACAGGGGTGATCCGAAGTTCCAATTAGATGAATTGAAATATTAAATTAAAAGTCGATAACTAGTCTGTTACCCTTTCACTTTGTTTCCCTAATTTCATTGTTCTCTATGACTCGCATATATACAGTTGACTTACCCGCATCAAAAAGTAGTTCAGCCGACTCTAAAGTCGTCCGTTTTTAACTATTTTGTTCCTTGATAAATAAGTATTTGAAAAAAACCAAAACCAAAACAGATATGACAACATTTGATAAAACATCAAGCAAGTAATAAAAGTAAAGTACAATTTTATCACAAAGATTTGTACTTTGTTTATTTCCTAAGTTTTATATTTTTTTTCTTATTTTTTGTCGGAAGACAATTCAGAAGATTTGAACACACTATATTTGTTCCAGTCATTAAACATTTTAATGTCCCATTCACTTAGGTTTTCCAGTTTAATTTGTTTATTTTCTGATGTATTTGCGTTGTTTTCCCTGATTTATTTCGTTTCGTTACACACTTTTACTGAACTTGGCCATGTCTATCATATAAATAACTTAGTAGGCAAGCGTGAGTTCATATTTTTTCGCTCTTTTTAGTTTTGAATTTTGGATCCAGAATACACGTTCGGACTCAAGATTTTATTCTCGTTTAACTCTTTATACTTTGCCATGCTTTAAACGTTTCGTATTAACACCAGAGTTATGATACCAGATATGCGTTTATAAATTTGCAATAGTTTCAAGATTCATCATTTATTTCGATATCTTAAAGCATTTGTGCAAACTATTTAGGCGCATTGTTGTAACACATCCCACACAGATTTATAGAGCCCCCGAGCCCACTTCAAAAACATTTACAAACCCACTTGTCCCCCAAAATATACCATCGGTCACGCATTGAAAAAAAAATAATATAATTAATTTATTCAAAGTCATAAAAATATTACATATTTCTTAAAGAGAGCAAACTCCAGCCACATATTTGCAATATGTATTTTTCGATTCATAACTCCCTCTTTATTCCTATTAAATTCAAAACATATTTGTCAGAGTTTCGCTGATCCATTTTTAAATATCCAAATAAGACAAAGTTCACCTAGAAGGCCGTTCCCCAGGACTCCCTCTTATGATTTCCGAGGGGAGACTGATGGGGAGCCGCCTTGGAAATTCGGCGGACCGAAGTTGTGCTTTTCATCACCCTTTCAACTATTTGAATAAGAAGAACCAGCAAGTCAAACTTACCTCCTAAAATGCATAGTAACATAGGATTGTACAAAGTACGGTATTCTTTATAGCGTAATACTAAACTCTAGCGCACTTAGACTTCCGGATGAGTCTAAAGCCGATCTTACTACGTAAAACCTGTCTCTGTCTAGGCCCCAGCACTGTCGTGTATTGTAAACTACAATTGTAAATTATTAGATGTATCAAGTAAGAGTACAGTAAATAGATGCCGTTGACATAATGCGAATTAAATATTGGCAAAGCGATTGTGTAAAGTAATGTACAACTAGCCGTAAAGTATCTGTGTGGACGAGTGAGTGAGCGAGCGAGTGAGCGATCTAGCGAGTGCCGTGTCGAGTGAGCGTCCGTGTAAATAATGAGCGAGTGCGATGTGAGCGAGTGACTGATTGCGAGAGTGAGTTCTATGACGGGTTGAGCGGTCTCCACTCTGCACTGCTTTGCGTCGTCAGCGAAGTGTCAACGTCGTCGTTGAATTTGTTTCTCAACAATTGTACGCATAATAATTTTGTCCATTTCTTTTCAAAAAATAAATATAAAAACGAAAAACACAAACACACCCGAAACCAACACACAGCAAAGCATAACTTTGTTAGCTCAACAACAGAAAAAAACCATTTAATTAAGAAAAAACCAATACAGAAATACTGAAACATCTGAACCGAATCCTCTTTGGCACCTCTCAATCAATCTAAATGTGTATGTGTGTTGTTGAATTTAGGCCGTTTTCGCTAGTTGGATACCAGAAATCACTGAACTGGCTGCCCAAAGAAGCAAATATGGTGGAACATATAGCAAGGATCCTAGAAAAAGGTACACGAACACGTTGCTGGCTGTACCGCTAAGAGAGAAATATATAAGATCAAAAACTATATATACAACACAACCAATATCAAGATAAACAAGATAATGATTATAAAGCAAACAAATACCAAAAAAAAAAAAAAAAAAAAAAAAACACCGCAATCGCAGCAATCGAAGAATCTTGAATTCTCTTTGTATTACCTAAATTTTCTTTACTAAACTTCAGTCAACGAACAGCTTAAGTTTTATTTTGATTTCCTGTTTGGTTTTTATTATTTTTCACCCTTTATTTTTGAACATTTTTTCGGCGTCACCTGGAATTGCATAAAAATAATGCCAAACTCTGTCGGAAATCAGGGTTATGAACAACAAATTTTCTAATATTTTACTTTGTTTTGTTATTTTCATAAAAAGCTAAGCTAAATGAATACTAAAAAATTAAATGGAAATATAATTAGGACTTGAAGGCATTGGTTTCTTGGCGGCATGTGTCTGTATTTAGTTAATCAACAAAAAGGAAACACATAAAGAGTCATTGCAAGAATTACACAAAAATGTACGAACGTTCCGAAATGATTCCGCAGAGGAGAATATATATTATTCTAATGTTATTTACTTGTCAAATCCTTCTGTAATTCTCGTTGTTGTTACTTTCACACACACTCTACACTCATTGTCTACAAACGATATTGCTTCATTATTGCGTGCGTTTCACTAGGCTTGTTTTTAGATAGAGAGATAAATTGTTAAAACCATCAATTGCTTCAAACATTTTTAGCAAAAGAAACGAACGATGTTTTTTATTTACTTAGATGTTCATTTGCGGTTCCCGAGGATGTGTGCTTAATTTCTTGGAATCTCTTCGCCTACTCAACTAATTAAACTTTTTAACAGAGACTAACTACTATTTCAAAGGAACTTTTCCCCTCTCGAGGGGTTTCCTCATTTGTTGAAGCATGCACATTTCAAAGTCGACAGTCAAACCAAGCTATTCACTCTCAATAATACGATCACCACCCGACACAATCTATATGTTTATATATTTTGGAGAAGACAATTTACAGAAGTATTTGAAGAAGGTGTTCCCCTCCTAAGCCAGTCGTCAGCCCAGGACTGTCGATCGAGAACGAGAAAGTTGAAAAGAGCTAGAGACTCGCCGCTGTATTGAAATGTGTAATTTTTGAGTTGAGTTCGTCTTTAGTTTCCGTTTCCGTTCCGTTCTAATTTGATTTTTGATTAATACCGTACCTAGACCAGAGCCACTATTTGCGTGTTTTTATGCAACTTCAGCTGCGTCATTGATTTTTTGAGTTCGAACTGTTGAAGCTCCGAAACTAGCGCTGAACCATCTACATTTGTGTATGAACTTGTTCGTATATATTCCTTTAATGGCTTCTCTTCCTGAGTTACCGAAATGCATTACCGTTGAGTTGTTTGTTTGTACATTTTCTTAATTTTCCGTTTTGAAAACACACTTACACCCAGTTGTTACTTTAGTTTTCCCCCTAGAGAGTCTTAATTTCCGAATACGATTTTCCATATTGTTTGGTTTTCTTTCCAATTGTTTCTATATGCGATACATACATAAATAAAGTTGCAGTAGTTACGATTTTTGCAATTTCAATTTATCCAACATACTATATTGAATTTACTTGTAATTACTTACCATACAAATACGAAACTAATTCCACACTTTACCCCTTACCTAATCAAACTAATCATATCTATTTTAAAGTCGTTAATTTGCTTGCACCCACTTTGTATGCCGCAGCCACGCATAGAAAAAAAAAAAACTAAAATACTAAAACTAAAACTTACAAAAAATAAATGCGAAACGAAAGCAGTACGAAACCGGCGCCATTGGGCGCTGAAATATGTTTTTACGATGATCATCACCTAGAGGAGCATTGATATTTGTATACTTGTGATCAGTAAAGAGTTGCAGTATCCCGTAATATCGTATTCAGTATCAGCATCATGTCCTCACATTATTTGTACTCGTTACTCGTTACTCTATCTCGTACCGAACCGAAACCAAACCGAACCGAATACCCCCGAAACACACACACCCACATTCCATGTGCGGTTTAGTTTAGTTTCCTAGATGAACGAGCACACACACCATCGATTTTGGTAGCGTAGATTTGAGGCACTGATTAAAAGAGAGAAGCGGAAGTCGATAGCCGGCTTCCGGTCGCTGTGTGTGCGTGTGTACTTGGCACCGAATTACCACCACTGTACTAGGATTAAGTTTCTCCACACGCCATATAGTTTGAATTCGTTGATATCTGTATGTGTTAACTCGTTATTTAACCACACAACACGTAACCCCAAGAAACCATTAGAGCCATAAGAACTTAGCTGCAAACTGTTGAAGCGGTTTATCGATTTATGAAGATAATAAGATAATATGTTACATACCTTCTGTTTTATTTGATCTCATTTACTGTGTTTTATTTTGTGTTTTCCTTGTTTGACAACGGTCCAAGGTGATTCCGAATAGACAAACTTGTTATAGAGCGTCCTGGAAGTCACAGCAAACACAAGAGTGTCGTCAGCAGGATACCGATCCGATGCCTTCATCATATAGTGCTTCTAGGGGTCCTTCTTCGAGTCTGTTGTCCCATCCCCTTCTCTGTTTCTCTCCCTATCTGTGTGCCCCTCTCAGTTGATCCTTCGTGCGACTCCAACTCTCTCTTTCTCTATTTCTCTCTCTCTGTTACTCTCTATGTGTGTCATACGAAATTTGTGTAATGCTTTTTATTTAAGTTTAACAACAATTACAACAATCCAAAACGAAAAATAGAACAAAAATACTTCACTGTCATCATTATCTTTCATACTGTAAACAGGCGATTTTTGCAAGTTGTATACCTGAGATTATAGACTTGATTGGAACAAGAGCCAAATATGGGGGCACATTAAAAAATGAAAAAGGGCGAAGGTGAGACAAACCAAATTTTCTTTCAATCAATCAAAACAATTAATCAAACAAACTGATTAAACCAAAAGATATATAAAAATAATACAAACAACCAACAACTACAATAAGACTACTTACCACAAAAATAAGAAACCAATCATAATTTTTAAGCCAAAAAACCAAAGATCTACAAACCTTAAATTTAAAAAACTAACCAACAACCAAGTATTTATGTTACCAAAATAAACACCAAATCAAAATGAAATTTCTGCCCAAAAGCAGTCAACCCTGAACAAATTTATAGACTTTACTTTTTGTTTGCGCTTCCATTCATGCCAAACGTTTTTATTCCCAGTGTGGAGGAGTAGCTGGAAATTTGATTTTGATTCTAAACACTAGAGAGATACACTCTTACAAACAACGCTTAACACGAGCCATTCACACAAAGCCACCAAGAACATGGCCACCAAAAATAACCCAAGCCTAAAACCCAACCAATCACAATAATCATTGTCAGCGATACACATATTACTCATACGCCCTGTGGGAACGCCAGTGATGCTCGACAATAAAAGCGAGAACAACACCACATTTGTACATTTCAACTATCCAGGCCATCAATCAATCAATCAAGCAATCAGCCAATCAATCAGCCCAAATTCAAAACATTTAATCGATCAAACATCCGCCACAACAACAACACAGTAACAGCCACAGCAACAGCAACACAGCCAAAACAATTGACAAAGAAAAGCAAAAATCAACAAGAAAATTTAACTAAAATACTCATATTGCATATATGAAAAAAAGAATACGAGAAAACAACAAGTGTATATGTTTTAGTTCTCGAGCAAACTCATTTTGTGTTCGTTGCGTTTCAGTTTGGTTTTCCTTTTCGTTTCGACCTTAGACGTACGTGTGTGTCAACGTAGTTACAGTACGTGATACCCGAAAAAATTCCGACATAAGACGTAAGATATATCGTTTCAGCCTCGCCCCAGGAAGTCGATAATGACGTATTGCGTATTATATATAACATTAGTTTCCATTACGTTTACGTTGAGCCCATCGATTTGCGTTTTGATTTGCGCCAGTTATTTTCGAAGTTCCTTTTTTGGTTTTTCTTTGAATTGGCATTTTGCAGATACTCGTATCGTATTTGAGAACCGTACCGTATACCGTACCACATACCAAAATCAATTGTTACGTACTTAAAATACTGTTCTGAGTGTATCTACTATATCATGTGCGTACTCTTAACTACCAAACTGCTATCTTGTTGTGAGTTTCCATACTACTACATCCTGAATTTGAACGCCAAAATTATCAACTTACTCTTCTCTGCTACTTTCTACTCTCTCCATATCGTACTTGTACCATCCTGATCTTGATCTTGAACCTAAATTCTTTAGCTCTCCTATCCTATCTTATCGTTTGATTTGCACGTTCTCTTTTTTGTTTCACTTTCTTGAGTTCCTTGAGAAAACGCGGCTTAATCGTGTTTGATTTTCGATTTTCGACTTTTGGGTTAGTTTTTGGTTAAGCCTTTGGTTCACCTAGAAACGAATTGGTTACGTGTAATTTGCAGGTCGAGTGTGAAGTCAGATCAAAGCTGATGATTGGCAATAACCAAAATTCAACATGCGTATTGCGTATTGCTCTTAATTTTTGTCTCCTTTCTGTATGCCATATCATCCTAGCCTCGTTTTGCATTTGTATTAGCCCTTGAAGTGGATCAGTGATTGGTGTTTATTATTGTGTTACATTATCGTAATTGTCTATATAGTACTTGATATCGAAGTCGTAACTGTATATCCATCTTAAACGAACGATAATAATGCATATTAAATACTGAATACTAAATACTAAATACAATAATAATAATAATAATAATAATATCCGATCGATTGTATACGTAAATGTTAGAATCCATACTCAAAATGTACACACACACGAACTCGAACTCGAGATCGAACTTAAAGTCTCGATAGATTTCTTCTTTTCAAGTACAGACAGCAATTTGTAAATACCAAGCCACACTCACGGAAGACTTCAATTTGCTTCATATATATATTTTTGGCTAGAAAATGTACGATATTAGAGGCAGCAACGTCATCTGAGCAACGGAACCATCGTCAAAGTGTGTGTAAAGCGACTCAATAAAACCTGTCAATCAATCAATCAATCAATCAATAAAACTCATGTATCTTCCCAGCATATTTTACTCTTACTCTGTATATCTTTCTCTCTCTTCAAACCTTCAATCTGTTATATCGATCCGCTACTCTGCGTGTTGTAGTTCTTGGACAACTCTTACACATATATCCCATGCTATCTACGAACACTTCACTATAAACACAAACATACTTACGATTTACTTATGATTTTGACTTTCCACTTCTTCGAGAAACATTCGAGTACAACGGTATGATCAACCAATATAAAGATATAACCAGTATAACCCACACATAGACCACTCAGAATGTCGTAGCCCAGTGTTGTGTATGGATGCGCTCGACGATCTCATTCGATCTACTATACCCTTGCCCGCCTATTCGGATCAGGTGGGGCCCAAGAAACAAAATACAGCCGAGGTCCTGCATCGTTGTATGTTTTGATTTGACTCGATTCGTGGCCCCTGTGCGCACACCACACCACTCTGTTGTCTCCAGCTTAGGGATCACTGATCAGCAGAGAGTAATACTCGCCAAAATACAATCCGTAAAGTGCAACCGTAATCGAAACCGTAACCGTAACCGCATCCGTATCCGAGCCCCCCCCCCCACATCTCCTTACTGTCTCTCTATCTCGCTGTCTCTCTTTTAAAGATCTCTCCTATCCATAGTTCTTTTTTCCGTTTCCTCAAAACCCACTCACCTCTCATTGCACATTTCCGAGATGATAGTTTTTGGCGCATCTGAAGAACAAACACAGAAATTATCTTATCTTTTGATTCATGTTGATCAGCAGCAAAGCTGCCAGAAAATGTAACGATCAAAATGCGTGGCCAGGCATCAAATGTTCAACCTTTTCACTATGTTTATATAATTTCCAGAAAATAAAACCCCAAAAAAAAAATATGAATATTTCAATCCAAAAAGTCACCATTCGTTTCTTTAGCTGCAGCAATGATAAAAAGAAAACAGCGACACAGAACTAATTGAATGTAGAGCATTTATTTCGTTTGTTTGTTCGTTAAATGCAAATTGAAGTTCTTCTTTTTCTTATTTTAGCGATCCCCAGTAGTCGAGCACCATTTTTTATTGCCACAGTAGAGATAACCAGCGAGTTGCCACTTGTACAGCCCTGCATCCGGATTTGATCAACTGAAACACCAACACGACATCTAAATACACTTTCCATTCAAGACTTAACCAGATCTAGTAGGGCTTAGCTTTTGATTTAAAACCTGGACAATCCAATGACTTTACTTGAATGACTTTACTTGAAGTATTTCCTTAGGACTCTATTAATAAAGGACTCTTTAGTATTTGAATTTCGCTTATTGTTTTTATCGACTGCCCTTGACTGAGTAGCTAAACACCTAGGTGATCTATATATGATATACACCAACAAACACCAACCCCTTACACCAACATACTCCAACACACACCAATACCAACCACACCCACATACTCACACGGAACAGTAGCAGTATGCATGTGTAGTGGCACTGAACACACCACCTTATATGTATTAGGTATTTTTGGGAAGAATGCCTGCCGGTTTGCCTGACTGCCTGATTGCATGACTGTGACTGCAGTAATAATCTACCTATATTATACAAAGCCTAGCACCTGTAGAAAATAAATATATATATATATATATCTAGTATATTGAATGAACGTAGTGTATCATACAATGTGTATATAGAGAACAAATGCGTTGGCCAGTTGCTGACTACTTTTGATGCTTTACTTGATGCATGTAAGTTGATTACAACAAAATAAAACAAAAACAAAACTGATGTGCGTAGCTAAGCCTTTACTAGAAACCGTATTGATTTACAAACTCTTCATTTTCACCTCTGGATATTGGCGGATGCTAAGTCCGAGATCCAACCAGATCCTCATTTTGTGACTCCAGATTTATTGCCATTGATTGATTTAATTTATTATGTACAAACCCCTGGGGTAGCAGACTAAATTCATGCATTTTGCATTTATCATTTGAGTTTTAAGTTTACCAATTATGAGTTCGTGTATTTTGTATAATTTTAATAAATGTTTGTTTTCTAAGAAAATGCAAAAGTAATTATACTTTACCACCAAATAATACTGACAAGCCATAAAGATAACCATAACCAGGCAACGACGAGCAGTTGATAAATAATACAAACAGATCAAAGCCTAAATCAATATAAAGAAATATACAAAAGACGAATAACTATGATTATACTCGTATCTATAACCTCACCCACCGACATGCACTCATTCGAACACACACATTTAAGGCACTCGAACACACACATATATAAATTAACACTAACACCGCAAATATGTATATTATGGACTTCGATTCAGATTCAGATTCATGGAATGTGAATAAATCTGAGAGGGATCGAGCAAGTGCATTTAATCCAATTAAATGCGCTTTTCTTGGTCCCAAGGACCTTCTGTCGCTTTAATCGCACACTAATACCGAAAAACATCTCATCTCATACACTCTCACAAACGCCACACACATGTATAGAGCTTCAGCGCATTCCACACTAGATTTAAGCCAAATTGTTGCGTTAATCGTTGAAAGCGAAGCCACTTCTCCGGAACTAATCTATTTATCTCTCTCCCAAAATCAACAATACCCGAACTTCAACCCGGAACAGACATATTGTGGTATGCGGTCACATAACATACGAGTCCGTGTCGCATTTCCTGAAGGACTTTCTCCATGAAGATCGGGAGGATGTCGATGTCGAAGTGGTCTTTCTCCATCGGTAAGTTCACCAAATGCCCGACTCAAAACTAAGCAGAAGAATAATCCTAATTACAATCGTATTGCTAATTTGTTGTGTCGTTGTTAAGTTGGAATTATCGTTTCCTAAATGTATTTTCGATTCAGTTTTAATCAGTAAAATTCAGCAAAGAGAACAAAAAATAGAGCAGTACCTAAGCAGACTCAAAGATTAAGGGGTTTGTGATCAGCAGCTGCGCGGATAAGTTGGCAATGATTGTATTACAAATTCAAATGAAACGTTTTTCCTATACAAATGATTTGAGATTCTAAATTAATGATTTAACTAAGGGATTCTCTTTAAACATTTTTCTTAGTTCGATAAAAACCCTACTTAACTAAAAAATGATTTTTTATTTTATACTTAAAATTAATTATGAAAAGATTTCTTTACAATAATAATAACTAACTTGTGATCAGAAGTTTGTAATATAAGCTAAAAAAATTAGTTTTTCATTTTATTGACAGCTGCTGGCCGCTAATCCTCTAGTTGGGACCAAAATCCCCAGTCAGTTAAGTTAGTTCAAGGCACTATTTTAAGTATTTGCATTAATCTAGCGAATAGCGAACACACAGACAGTGGAAATCGATTGATTTTAATTTTGATTTTGATTTTGAACAGCCCCTTTCTAATTTTTTGACTGCATAACTACTAATACCTAAATACAACTATATGTAATATAATATATGCCATATCATGTAATGTAATGTAAACCAAAATAGCAAAGAGCCTGACCTGGAGCTAGAGGGACTGCTGAAGCGTCACTATACCACAGTGGCCTTTTTTCAGGGCACTATGATGAACGCAGTCGACCTGGAGCGAGTCAAGGTACACAAACACACACCGAGAGCACACCAAAAACACGTCAAACATCCAACACCAAACACACACACACACCCCTCAGACACAGACACACCCACAGACACTGAACAAACAAAGAAATACACCTACAGACCAGTGAGCAATACAAGAAGACACGCTGAAGTAACGATAAACGAATGAAACCAGGTGTCCCAGCAACAACCACAGCAACAAAACAATAAAAAAACAATATAGAAAAAGTACAAAAAACATTAATGAATCACAATTTCATACTTGTGAATGTTTTTGTGACCGTGGAGGATGCAGCTCCACCCTGTCTGCCCTCCTTCTCCGAAGTGAATTAGGAAAGCTACTCAAGCATTCTCTGCTCATAGCAATCGAAGATCAAAAATCGAATCAAGACACGCCTCCTTCCCTCCATGAATTCTAAATATATATATATGCTCGCTCTCTCTCTCACTTTGAACTTGAACAATTCAATTATGTTTATTTTTATTGCAATTTTATAGCTTTATTATGATAGCATTATTATTAATGGTTTCCGGTTGCTGCTGACGAGGCTTTCAAGAAAACGGCATTTTCTTAAAATTTTCTTCCAGAGCCACATGATAAATGATGTTATTCATAATTTTAGATAGAGCTTAGTTTCACTTTTAATCGTTCTTTTTTTCGGTTCACTTTTTTGAGTTCGCTTAACGTATTTTATCCCCGCTTAATAATGGAATGACCTATTTAGCTGAATTTTTTCAAGTTTCAATTTTTTCAGTATAAACCATATATATTTCCTTTTGATTCGAAACGAGCTAAAGCTTACTTGACATTACTTTAAGCTACAAATATCTCACGTTTTATTATATATTTTCAATTTTTAAAATCGTAGATACCCTAAAGTAAATTCAAATAACCCTTCTGTAATATATTCGTGACGTTTTTATTCTCCCATAGAGTTATTTGAGCCTTGAGAGCCTAGTTAAGTAATGTTAATTAGTTATTTAAGCAAAGTTCCTTGCCTAGAGTATAGAGACGTACTTTAATATAAGTAAGGAGATTACGATTTATTTCCGTCTTATAGTTTAGTTATAAAGAATCACGATTTTTGTTGCACCTTCGGCTTGAAGACTTTCTTTACCGATAATTCTGTCTGCATTGTTTGTTTTTCTTTTTTTTTATTTGCATATTTGCGGACTCCGAAAATCGCACAATAACCACACATATATACTATATATATATATATATATATCTGTATATTGTTTGTTGTGTTTCGAAAACACGCCCACGAACCCACACACATGCAACGATATTCTTCTGTTTCTTTGAATACAATCCAATCTACGTAATCTCCTCCGTGTGTACATTGGAATCATTGAAAACTCTAAAAACTTTGTATTATTTCCCCACAAAAACCAACTACGAAAAAATCAAATCAATTTAAAAAAATTAATAAAGAAAACCACCCGATTTGGAACTTGAGGGTTTGTTCAAACGTCATTTTACCACCGTGGAGTTCTTCCAAGGAACCATTATGAATCCGATCGATCTGCAGAGGGTTAAGGTAAAACAAAAATGTATTTTCATTTTATCCGTTCCACTATATGTTCTATATGTTCGTTTGCCTTTCGTTCCTTACCGTTCATTTACCCTTTTCCGTTCAGTGTACTCTCGTCTCGACCCGTGCGCTATGCTTTCGTTTCATTATGTATTAACCGAGCCCCAGAATAAGCGTACTACAACTTATAACTTACTACTTCTTACGTACCCATATACTTATTTATGTAACGAACGCTCAAATGTAATTACAACCCGCCTATTAATCAATACCCATGTACGTGTGTGTATGTGTACTGTCTATCTACATGTACAAGCGATATTCGTGTAATACGTATACGTAATATGCATTTTCTGGTTTTAGTTTGGTCAACAGCAACAGCATCACAGCGTTCATTAGTACATGTATCTCTTGGCCCCGGCACCCGAACATAATCCAAATTACACAAAAAATTGACACAAACAAACAAACTGTGAATAGCAAGTAAACAAATAAAAACACAAATCAAATACTAACAGTACACACGGACACCGTAAATTGCTGTTGACATTGTTGTGTAAAATCCGATACGAATCCCTTTGACTTATCCTTATTTTAAGCTGCATTACCTACAACCATTAACGTAAATGTAATTTCTTCTTTATGTATGTGCTAAGTATGTTACTGTAATTGTTAAGTTAATTGTTAACTGTATAGTTTGGATTACTAAATATTTGGCAAGTAATACAAAACAAAGAAAAATCGAAGAGCTATAGGAAATGATTTTTTTGTATATGTTTATTATATATAATATTAATACTGAGTTAGTTTTCTTAAATAAAGCGAATATTATCCAATGTAGAGATTTACAGATTATTGTGTCGGAACTTTAAAATTTGGAATTTATTTTATCTTTTGTATATATATAAAATAACCTTATTTTTTTGTCACCTAAATCTCAGAGAGTTTTGGTAAAATTGGTAAAAACATCTAACAGTTCCTAATTTGTCACTTAAGGGGGTATTCTAGTGTAGAGGCATGAATTTGAGGTGCTTTTTCGGGTGCTATAAATCAGAAACAAAAAATATTTTTATTATCCGTTTTTTTACTAGTTGTTTATTATTATTTAAAGAATTCAATAAAATAAAAAAAAAAATTAAAAATACCAAACTGTAAATGTTATGAGTTGTTGAAGACGGGGGATTAAAAAAAAGGTGGTGTCACAATTGCCACGATTCCAATCTTTCTACTGATCTGAAAAAAAAAAAAAAATTTATTGTTAATGTTAATAAGTGCAGCTATCGCACTAACTAACAAAAAGTTGAGAAAATAAGATTTT
>JAEIHY010018324.1:0-17343 GCA_018904565.1 Drosophila tsacasi | reverse complement strand
TATCACATCTGCCTAACACGCAGAAGGCCCCCGGTTCGATCCCGGGCGGAAACATGTTGAATTTTCTTTTTTTCTTTCTTTTTCTATTTACTACTTTTAGTTTTCCTTCAACATTCAAAGTTCAGTCATATAGAAATTAAATTTATCAACCCTAATTACAGACATTCAAAGAAGATGAATGAAGATGAAACTGCGAGAGCTTTGTGTCGTGCGTTGGCCTATCTTTAATCTCCAGACCTGTCATCACCGAAATGTCTTTATTTTTGTCTTTGGCGTTTATCTCTTCTCACTTTCAGATACTGTGCCGTGTGTGGAATTTCTTAATAAGGTGGTAGCAGCGCGGGTCTAGCCGTGAGGCTTTTCCGTCCGCGACTGCCCCTTGGTCTTGGGTCTTGCTAATTTTGTTTGTTTTGCTAACAAGCTGCCAGTTTGTCTGCCTCGAACCCGTTCATTCGGTCGTTGGTTCGTTCTCTCCTGCTGCTCTTCCCTCTTCTTACTTCACTTTAATGTACTTATCTTGCTGGTCGGTTACCGAAAGTCGCGTGTGTCTCGCGTGGCTTGAATTACAAAATCCGCACATAAATCTCATCAAAGTTGGCGGCGCCAACGCCCATTGTGTGTGTGAAGAAGAAAAAGACTCGAGGAAAGTGCATAAATACAAAATTTTTTGCTGCTAAGTATCAGAAGAAAAGTGACAACAAGTGGGCAACAGCAGAAAAATTTGAACGAAATGAAAATGAATCGCGCGTCGTGCAACAAACAATTTGTTTGTACGCTTTCTGCTTCTTTGTGTGACTTTTTGTCTGCTTTTCCTGCCCTTGATGTAAACCAAAGCCTCTTGTAAACCCAACAAAGTGTATTTTTTGTTCCCATGCTTCGGTGCTGTCTTTGACTCACTTGGCCAAGGGCCAGAAAAAAGCTTGGCCAATTTTCGTATTTTAGATTCACATTTAGTTTGTAAAATTGCCAAATAAACTTGAAATCTGCACACAGTCGTTGAGGTTGGGTGACGTCCATGGTGGATGGATAATTCATAAATTATGTTCAGTGAATGGTAAAATATATGGATTAAAAAAAATCATTCGATAATTAAGAGATTGCAATATATTTTAGCTATAGCTTATATATATTGATTTAAAATTTAAAATGATCTGTTTACTTAAAGGAAACCCGAACAAAATTAAGTTATTCTCATTATATTCTGTATCGCTCTTGTTACTCAAATTGAGACCCGTAAATGGGGGCTGAAATAATCATATTTGTAAAGTATGACATCATCCGGTACAATGTCGCACCCAGGACCTTTCTCCCTCCCCAGGCACAACCCACAAAACACAGAGCTCTCTTAAAATCGAGCAAATAAAACTTCATCCCCTCGGAATGAAATGACGTCACTTCCTGTCATTACCTCAAAACGAAAGGCAAGCATAAGCAGCGCCAAGCACCAACCCCCCCAAGAAGCACCCACCCACTCCAAGGATATATTTTTACGAATCGCGTGGAAACATTTCCCGGCCGGCAAACTGAACGGTTGGCGCCACCATTCTGATATTCTGTCATTTTGTGGCGCCGAAGGTTTTCCAAATTGCATAGCAACACGACGGTAATGAAAATGCCGGCCACGAAAGCTCGAGGAAAAAAAAAACAACAAAATAATAAAAACGAAATCAACATAGTAAGGAAAGTAAGCAAAAAAAACCCAATAAAAAGGTGGGCGTGCCACAAGACAGGTATTTCTATAAGGAATCGCGCCTCATTTCACTTGTCCCGAGGGTTGAGAGGTGGTAGATGTGGTTGGTCGTTGAACCCTGCTGTGGTGACCCCAACACGCGACTGCCGACGTGTGGCACTGGAAACTTCAGAGCCTGCTGCGTGTTTACGGCTAGTTTAAGGTACCCGGATAATCGATGGAAAGCCCATCGACACACACACACATGTCCGTATCGACAGTAACTTAATCTTGATACGAACACATACCATATTTTGCTGCATTAAATGGGATTTTAATTGCAACGTCGCCGACGTGTTCTACAGTAAGTTCCGGTTTGTTTAGCAATTATAAAATGAATTTTTGAAGGGTTGAAGGCGGTCGTCGACAGGACTAAAGCAATCAAATAAGATTGGGGTAATTATTAACATTTTGTGGGCCCTTGTGAGGTATTTTAGCTATTACTTTTTCGAACACGAATTCAAATTAACCATACTTCTTGATCTTATAAATCAGGTTTGATATTGTAAATCCCTAATTACTAATTAATAGTTTCTGCTAAGAGAAAACCTTATAGAAAGCTGCAAAGCTTGTTTAAGCGTGCAATATTTTCTACATTTTTTCAGTTTTTGTTATGTCCAAAGCAGTGAACGAAACTTAAAGAAAACTGTTTACCCTGATTGCCAAAAAAAAAAATACAATAATAAAGCAAGAAGCCAAAGTTGCTGGTCTCACAGCGCAGACTGGTTCAATGACCCATTTATGAAAGTGCTAGATGAACGCAAAACGATCCAATCCTCATGTCGGAATTTCTCTCTGCTGTCGCTCTGTTTATTGCTCCCTTTATTGCTCCCTTTATTGCTGCTGGCAGTGTTTCGCCGAAAGCCAGTGTACCATGATGCCCGAAGGGTAAATCAAAATTTATGCAGTACCCATAGAAGCCGGAGATATATCTACATATATATATGGAACATATAGCAGATCCATGTGGACATAAATGGGAAACAGTTCAACAGTATAAAAAAAAAGCGCCAGGCAGACTCAACGCTTAAGTGGCTTTTAATTCAATTCCAAGCGAAGCAGAAAGAGAGAACGAAGTGTGTACGAGAGATGTACGAAAAATCCAGTAAAACAAAGGTCATGCTTAATTGAATTAGAGGTGAAGTTATGAGTGGCATGTAAAAATGAGATCTCAGAGATAAAGCCAAACAGGAGAGAGAGTACAGCAATTTGCATATCAATTACATGGCACCTACATATGTAAAAAAAAAGTAAACAACAAAATCAAAGATAACTTCATCTTGATTCAGTTTATCGCAAAAGCTAAACAAGCAAACAAGTCCCGCCCCGTGACATCATCCTTAGTTGTTGATTATGAAATATGCATAAGGAAACTATGCAAAACTGTTGTGACGACAAAGAGAGATGACAAAAATCTCCGCTTGAGTGCCATTAATACAAATTATTTATCTTCTTGGATGGTCATGGCCTCGATTAGTTCTCAATTAGTTTGCCAAACAATACACAGACAATCAAGAAACAAAAAAAAATAGCAGAAAAAACACGGAATACAATTAGATATCGCTCAAGTATGGCGTAAGCAAAAAGTTCAAAGTTGAGCGAGGTGTGGCTTCCTCTGTATTCTCTTCTCTCAGTCTTTTGTGCACGCTTCCCCTTAGCAAACAAGTGTCAATCCAAAAAAACCTCCTCAATCTCTCAATCATTGCAAAAACCTTATGCAAATATGTATCATCACATAAATTATATAGGTACATATAAAAAATGTAAATAGAGGGGGACAAGACTCTATGTTTGCTCCGCTTTAAGTTGATATGCTTTCCACTTGACTTTTGGCGTGTTTTTTTTTTTTAAAGCCAACCCAAGAATAGATTCAAAACTCACCTTAAAATTGAATTTGTTGCGTGTTTATAATACTTTTATGATTTGTCTGAAAATTAATAAGAGAAGGTTAAAGGTTAGTTGCGTATATTTTAATGGGAGAAGCCCCACGAAAAAATATTAACATTATCTTAAAAAAAGATTGCAAAATGTTGACTGCTGTTTGCTTTCCTTGCCCAAGTAAACATTAAAAAATATAACAAATTAAGAGAGCAGAGCGGAGAGAGGAGTGAGCATTTTCCCTTTTTCTTGGCAAACAGATTTCCCGTTTTCCAATACACACACACACACATGAAACAGAGAGTTGTTGAGATGCTGCGTCTGCTCTGCCAACGCTGACGCTGCGGTCAGCGCCTCTGCTCGATGATGTCATGTGAATATTTTTAGTTAGCGCGCTTTATAATATTTTCGTACTACTCGCTACTTGCCCAGACAGACACACAAGCCCACAAAAACACACACTGAATGGGGCTCACCGATAGCAGACGCTCCCAGCAAACAAAATAAAATAATTGAGTTATCGAGGGGGAGGTTATTTCGGCCTGGAATTCTTTGGAAGAGGAAAATCACTGCCAGAAGAGACAAGAATATGTGAATTTTTGGACACTGTTTGAAATTTATACTAAGCTCTCATAAAATTTTTGTAAAAAGCAAGTAAGGGTTTCTCCAGAGACCAGCTGCTGAATGAGAGTTTCTGAAGACAGGCAGTCTCTTTAACAAAAATTTATTACACCTTCCTGAACTCAAAAAACAAATTAGCATACAAATTACAGCATTACGAGCTGATAAGCATACAATATGCCCAAATATTAATTTAATTTAATAACACCTTTCTCCGATGCGCTCACGCGATCTCCACATTACACTTGCAACGCACAATTGCAGTTTGAAATTGGCCAATAAACGCGCTCTAAATGTTTCTGCGTGAAAGCCCAGACACGAAACATTGGTAACGCAATTCAGCCGCTTCTGGTGTTGATTTACAAACCGAGATCGGCGGCGTGTTGAATAGAAGCTATAAACAATTATGTAAACCGCCTCTTTCGTGTGCAGCACATTTCGCTTTTTCTCTCCCCCCTTTGGGTAGTTTTTTCCTTTCTTTAATATCTTTTTTGTTTTGCATTATGAATTCATTTATGCAGCAACACGTTTGCGCTTATTGTTGGTCTACTCGACGACTCTGACTTTTTGTTGCCTCTATTGTTATATGATGATGATAATGATGATGGCCTTTTTATAGAGCTTTATTGTTGCTGCCCTCGTGGTGTTTGGCAATGTTGCAGTGAAGAGAAGTTGTTTGAAAACCTGATTTTTATTGACATTTGTGCCCGGCAAAGTGGGTTAGCCATTCATTAAAAGGAGGAAATATCAACTGGTAAACAATTGTACAAAAAAAACCATTTGGAAGAAGCAGAAAGTTCTTTTTTTATTGTTAAACTAAACTCAAAAATTCTTAGTAAATTAAACCAATTTCCAATAAAATGTATATCCTGTAGTTTCCTATTGGTATTATTGGTTTTCTATTTCTAGTTGGAAGTTAACGGAAGAGCGATTGCCATGCAATTAGATGTACATTATGGTCAGCCACTTGTCACGTTTGAAAGCCACAAATAAAAGCCAATTACATTTAATTCTCTAGTATTTACATTAATTACAACAAATTGTGGCAATTTCGAAGAGAAGAAGAAAAGAACTTAAAACAACAACTGGGAAGGGGGGAACCAATTCCCACGCCTACACAAACGGCAGAACGAAATTAGCCTAAATTCCAATTTAAATTTAGTTCAGTCGGATCAGACCGCCATAATAAAAGGCTTTCAATCACTTTCAGCCGAAAGAGGGAGGTGGCATATCCGAGAGAGATGAAGCAAGTAAGAAAAACAGACCCAGAAGACAGAGGAAACAATTCAATTGAAGTTCAAGCGCAGCAGAAGAAATGACAGCGAGCAATGTTAAAGAAGGCATGAAATGCAGACACACAGCTCCATCAGCTTTGTCGTCGTCTTGCAATCTTTATAGAAATTGTCTACATTTTTCCTTGCCTTTGCTTCCGAACATTTTCGGTATAATTATCCACATTGTCGTCGCGCCTTTTTGCCTCTTCTCATCATCTTCTGCGGGCTCAAGCTTTAAAAGCCGGAATAACAACACAAAACAGAGACAGATGGGCTGCACTTCAGAATAAGCTCTCTTGAGGACTCTCTCTCATGTGACCTCTCTTTCTACTCTCTTTCATAAAACGGTACATTTTAGAAATGCATTTATAAAAGGATTTAATAATAATAATAAAAATAAAATTAATATTCATTTATTTTTAGAATTAATATCTCCATTGAGGGAATACTTATTATAGGGTATCCAATTTTCTGTCTTTTCTTGACTTGTTTTCTTTCAAGATTTATGTTTTGTTGCAGCAGTTTGTTGTTGTTGTTATTTTTGTTGGCTGATGCGGCTGCTGCTTCTGCAACTGTACATTTGTTATTGCTGTGTCTCCGCCTCTTGCCTTCTCACTCTGTCTTTCATTCTCTCTCTTTCGCCCCATCTCTCTTCTCAAGTTCTGTGTGTCTGGTTTATTGTTGTTGTTGCTGTTTTATTGATGAGCTGCAGTTGTTTAGCCAGCAGCAACATCTCTCTTTTTTTTTAATCTCGCTTGTGTCTCTGTTTTGAAGCTTGGCACGTACGCCTCTTTTATCTACCTCTCCGTTTCCCCCTTTCTCCTACTCTCTCTCCCTCTCTCGCTCTGTTGCATCTTCACAGTGCAATTGGCTTTGGGGCAACAAGAGGGTTCACTTCATTTTATGTTTGGGTTTCTGGGAGCCATAAATTTTAAGCGCTTGCTTTTAGACAAATTTGTTTTTGGTGGCAGCTAGCTAGAGTTGCCAGACTGTGTTTGTTATGCATGAGGGTACGACGTTGCTTTAATGTTTTCATTATTACAATTATTAAAGAAGCTTTTAGAGAAACTGGTTTTCGGTCTCAACCAGTAGTACTTTTAAGAATACATATTATTTAATTTCTATATATTTGTTGTGATTTTAATTTAAGTACTTTTTTGGCTCTTCATTAAGCCGATATAAATTTAATTTTCTCTAACCAAAAAAAGTGCATTAATCAAAGTAAACGTCACAATTATGAAGCCCCTAACCACTTCGTTTTCAAATCAATTAATCACCGGCGAGTTTTGACGTCAGTGGGAAATTCGATAAACACACGCTTGGGTAAACAATTTCCAATTCCCAATCAAGAGTCATTAGGTCTGCTGTTAACCCATCAGACAGAAAATGCATTTGCATTGTCGGATTCGGATTCGGATAGAAAGGGACACGCGGGACACGCGGGACACGCCTCAATAAAAGTTAGAAAGTTAGGATTGAATGTCGGGGATTTCCTCCACTTGAAGTGCATTTCTTATCTTTTCATTCTCGCTTCTAGTTTCTTCTTTGCTATTGTTTATGTGTCACAGTCGCCGTTGCTCGTTCGGGTTTTAGTTTTGTATTTCCGACGTGTTTCAATGCAAACATTTTTTAGGTTAGGTTCTTCAACAATTGTTTACAGTTTTAACTATGCACTTCCTCCCGTTAAAAAGAGACACACGGTCACATATTCTGCCATCTTGCTCATTTTATTTGTCACTCTTTCAATTTCGTAGCGGAAAGCAACAATAAACAACCGTTTTTGTTGTTATCGTGCACTCTTTTTTGTCTTTTCTGTGATTTAAATGTTAAATTTCAATATATATAGACACAAATAATGCCTCAACGATTTTCGGAAATTCTCGCAATGCAACTTGTGGTGTGCAACGGAAAAAAGTATAACAAAAAAACTGAACGAACAATTGAAAACCTCAACGAACGCGAGTCATGTCTAATTTGCGAATTGAAAACGGACAAACGGAGCAAGAGGAACAAACGAAATAAACACGGGGAAGTGATAAGGGGACGAAAATGAGGGAAGCATAAGCAATGAATTATAAAGCCCACTGTCCATGTGCCCATTTGTGTGTGTGTATATGTATATTCGAATTAGCAACAAAAGCTAGCCAACAAAAAGAGCAAATTTTCTTCTTTTTATATTTTTTTTTTTTTTTCACATAAGCAATGTGTGCGAAATGACGTCATGTGGCAACAAAAGGTAGCTGAAATTTATCAGGCGATTGAAAGAGCACGCGAAATGGAACGTTAGATTTTGATACGAGAAGCGCAGCAAAGAGTACAGGAAATAATCATAGAAAATGATCGCAGAACGACAGCTAAAACTTGAAAGGGGTTATGCGAAAATGGAATCCTTGTACTCATTGTAAAATCAAGTAGTCTTTCTTGGGTAGACGACCCACTTTACAGGCACTTGTATCGGAACCGCAATCTAACCAGAAAGTGTAAGAAGAGGCATGCCCTTCTGATAAGATTGCCAGGTAACAGAATACAGGTAAACTTCTATAACTCGAATTTTTATATGAATTAAATCGCTACATAACTATTGAAAACAATTACAAGATCATGTTTTAACTAAACAAAAATATACAAAACTGAAAAATACTGGAAAAACACACATACTTTTGCTGCCATGGAATTAAACTAGCAAATCGGCTAAACAAGTTTCCAATATTTACAAATCTGTTTATCACTTGTTGCAGCTTTTCGCCATTTACTTGACTAAAACCGCGAATGGCTTAGAAGAGCGAAAGAGAGGCGGCAGAGACCGACCAGCATTGGAAAAGTGGGTCACAACGAAACTTGCCAACAACAGATGCGCGCCAGCAGGCGATTTATTAGCGACAGCCAAGTGCATTAGACACACTCCCGAGATTTGCAACGTCTGAGAGTATTTGCGAGTGGCAACAAATTGCTGATAAAACCTAAGGCTGAGACCTCAAAAACCAGTATGACGTGCAACTGTATTTCTATAATCTGACAAGCGCATAGAAAGTCGGAGGGAGAGGGTATGCATGAATCATGTGAAAAGGAAAAGCACACGCACACATATAGCATATAGCACACCCACCCAAAAAGAGAGTGGGGCAGGGAGAGAGAGAGAAAAGAAAAATGACTAGAACATCAAGCTCGAAGCATAACAGCAAAGCAAACATACTCGCACGCAGAGTGTTGCGTGTGCTTGACCAAACCCAAAAAACAAAAACAACACTTATTAGAGGAGCACAAAAGATGGCGTCACCGGGCAGCAATTGCCGCTCATCATAACAGTAAAAGCGCACGGCGGGATGTTCAAGACAATTCGACGTAATATAACGGTTTTCTTAGCCTATTTTTGATTGAAGATCCTTTAAGACACTTACCGGTATTCTTCGTTTTTTTGTTTTTTTCGTAATTCGTCGATCCTCCAGTGGCTGAAACGCAGGCACAGGTCACAAATACAACGGTCACACTCACTATACGTTAGAGGGGGAACGCACGCGTTTTATATTTGTACTCTCGCTCTCGCACTTTGGTTTTCGGCTGCTATTTCGTACAAACACACATATGCCGCAGAGACTATCAAAAGGGGGAGGGAGAGGGGAGAGAATTTAATAGAATTAACTTTTTGTGGAATCGAGTGAAAACTTCTTCAAAATTCTTATGAATGCCGCTTCCTTGGCTTCGCTTCACTTCAGTAAATAACTGTTAATACGTTTTAAAGATGGCGCCGCTGCTAACGGCACTTTGCACCGCACCAAAAACGCTAAATAATTCTCTTTAATGCACTGCACTACGTTAAAGAAGTGTGAAAATAGGTATTTTGTACGAACTTAATCAAAAGTCTGCGGACACCGACGAACAGCGCACGTTGACAAATGGACGAAGAATGAAACGCAAAAGAGAGCCGCGCTAAGAGCGGGCGGGCAGTGTTAGGCAACGTCAAGTGGGTGCAGTCGAAAACAAACACAAGCGAATACTCCCGCTTTTGGATGCGAGTCCGATTTAACTTAATTTGGCGAACAATTAAAGAGTTTCACTTTGAGTGGCAGAAATCTGGGATTGCGCAAAAATATTCAAGAGATCCCGTGAGCGCGAGAGCCAAGAGAGGCATCATCCTGCAACGCCCAAATATACGTGCGTATGTGTATGTGAGAGAGGGAGAGAACGAATATTTGGAGCAAAGCGTATGGGAAGAATAGCGGTACAAGACAGGTCCTTTTCGCCGCTCTGACCGCAGAAAACGCTTCTTTTGGCGCTCGTTTGGCACTTTTAGGTATTCATCGCACAAAAACCAAGACAATTAAGCCGCACACGTCGATTATGTCATATTATTTATTCACACACAAGCGCCCGCCGCAACATATACACACATTCGTGCGTGTGTATTAACGGCGTCCCATCACCGGCAATGCCGTGAAAAAATCAATGAGCCCTGCGAGATTGTTGTCGGGATTGAAATGATAATGATATCCGGCTGTTATAACTGACTCTACTTTAAACAGACGAACTCCCCGGCTTGTGAGAAAAACCACCGCTTACAATTTGTAAATGCTCAATTTCGGAAATACAATTCTTTTTAGGGTTGTTTATAATATCAATATATCGATATTTTTTCTAAAGATGATATCACGAATTTTTGTTTGCCCAAGTATCGAAATAGCGATATTTTTATTTGATATTTTTTGTCAAGACGATAGCTCGCGACCGCAAAGTCGCGACCTGAAACTCTGGCAACGCTGATCGCTCACGACCGCAAAGTCTGCCAACGATAGCCGCTCACGACCATTATTAGCCTTGTAAAAACTAATGTATTTTAAATTTTTTTTAGGTTACTTATTATATTTTAAGCTTTAATATACCTAAAAATTATCTTATAAAATGACATTTACATTTTAATACCTCTTTCGTTGTACTATAATATCAGTCAGAAGCACAGAATAATCAATCAAATATATTCTATATATATATACTATATCGACAGCCGAGTCGATCTAGCCATGTCTGGTAGAAAACAAAAATTTAAAATTTGTTTCGAAATTTTAAAGGGGTTTAATTGTTAAAATTGTAAAAAAATCTGCCAAAAAAATTAATTCAGTATGCAGATTTATTATCCTTGTGAAAACTAACGAAGAACTGCTTTCTAAATTCAAATGATTGTATTTTTAGCGTAGTTATTACATTTTTAAGCTTGAGTTTCCCAAAAATTATCTTATAAAAGGATTCATAAATATTTGAAATATAATACTTCTTTCGGGGTATTATAAACAAATATGTCAAATCGATGGGATACATTTCCTTGATTTTTGGTATGCATCTACATACATTCGTCTCTTTTATTTTGATCTCAGAAAAAACGAATCAATTTTTGTTATATCTTGATTGATTTATAATTTTTTGTTTAAAGCGAAACCAAAAGTATGAAAATAATTACATATTTAAAGTAAAAAAATCGGTATAAAGTTGTATTTCTATTCTACATTCTATATTCTAGCCTATATGCTATTGGCTACAATATTCAAACCGACAGCACTGATGATTCGATAACTAGTACCGGCAGTGTTTGGATCTAGATCCCGCCTCTCTCGGAATCCGGAAATCTCCATAGCAGAGAAGAGAAAGTATGAATTTGGTGAAATATTAACGGTGTCTTAACAGAGTTTTTAACAGAATTTTATATGGGAACATTTAATTTAGCTTAGTTATTATATTTTTTAGCGTTAATTTTCCCACAAATTATCTTATAAAATTATGAATAAATATTTTAATTATAATACTTCTTTCGGGGTATTATAAACAAATCAGTCAAATCGATAGGATTCATTTCTTTATTATTTTATATTTCTTACCTTGAGTGATCATAATTTTTTTTTAAATGCAAACTAAAAGTATGAAAATAATTATTTAAGGTCAAGAAATCGCAAAAAAGTTGTATTTCTATATTCTACATTCTACATTCTATATTCTACCCTATATGCTAGGGCTACAATATCCACGACAGCACTGATGATTCGATAACTAGTACCGGCAGTCGTCAGGTGTTTGGATCCAGATACTTAAAAATATTTGTTTAGAGATTAGAGAGAGTAAACATCTTGAATCTGAAGGTGTCAGACCGTTCGTATCTTTCCGCTGCTGTTGTGATTTTCGGGGAGTGAAAGTGCGTGATTCGAATATCGCTCTCTTTGGGACGACAATCAAGGTCCATTTGGAAATAGGAAAAAAAGTATTTATTAATAGTGGTTCAACTCGATATTCTGTGTTTCCGTTCGCATACTCCCTGGTCACGGGAATGAGCCAGGCTTAAAGAATGCATTAATTACCAAACCAGTTTGGGTTTCGCAGTAGAATTACCAATGATTCTATATACTAGGCGGCCAAACAATCAAACGAATCGGGCAGATGGGGTACGGGACCCTAGCATATTTTGCTCCAATTAAAGGCCAATTACGATATAATGCCCTATATAGTAACCGTAGTTCCGGACTCAATGCCAATGTCACGGCTGGAAATGGGATCTGGGCATGGGAAAGTGGCTGAATCTCCCGAATGGCGCACACCCTTTGAGTCACTAGAGAATCTCATGCTTCCGAATGATGTCACACAATGTAGCATATATATCTTGTATATATGTAGCTAAACATATGCGAATGAATTATATTTGGGTGCGAACCGAGGAATTCTTAGTCTCCAAAGTATAATTTCAGTTTGAATAAACCTAATGCTCGTTGCGTGAATTTAAGTAATTTAATTAAGCCAGCGAGTCACGTTGGGAATATTAACTCTAATACTCGCTTAACCCCATATTTGTGCCTCGGGGTGTGTTTTTAATTCCTTCAATAGACCCCTTTACGTTGTGGACTTTGCTAACTAGATATCAATATTGGCACAACAAATGTATATAGATTGGTTTTTAATCTCGGACGGCACCGCTTTAATTTTAGATACCTGAGCCATTATGGACGACTTGAAGGGCTTCTTGAGGCAGGCGGGTCAGGAGTTCCTGAACGCTGCCGGCGAGGCGGCCATGGGAGCTGCCAAGGATGTGGTCGGGTCGGTGATCAATGAGATATTCATCAAGAAGGAAGCCGACACCAAGAGGGTTCTGCCGAGCATCAAGAACATGCGAGTTGTAAGTAGAACCCAAGGGTTATCTCCCACCCCGATCTATACTAAATACAAGGCTAGACAAACATACATTAATACCATTCATTGAGATCCATATGCATGTTAACCCATTACATTCCACTTAAACACTAGCAACCATTGCAATCCTCCCAATCTTCTAGAGAGTTGTACTATGGGAACGTAAGTACTTTCTGCTGTCATCGTTATGGCATTGACACAATTCCGCCCGAAGGATAATGTGCTGCCAAAGTGTCGTACTGTGTGTTGTCCTTGTGTGTGTTTCCTTTTGTGTACAAAGTGTACAAAGCTCTCAATACTCTTGTTAAATCCATTACACCAATTTACTGTACATACTATATTATAAACTCTAAAAGCTTGCAATAAATAACTAATGCCAAGTACTCTTTGTAGCTGGGTGAAAAGAGCTCGAACCTGGGACCCTATTCCGAAGTGCAGGACTACGAGACTATACGGAATAGCTGCGTGGCCAGCGGTTCGCTCTTCGAGGATCCCCTTTTTCCGGCTTCGAACGAGTCTCTTCAGTTCTCGCGGCGACCAGATCGTCACATCGAATGGCTGAGGCCTCATGTAAGTCATATTTATTATCTTGATTTTATCAGTTATTAATTTATATTCAATTTCCAAAAGGAAATCGCAGAGAATCCGCAATTTTTCGTGGAGGGCTACTCCCGCTTCGATGTCCAGCAGGGAGAGCTGGGCGATTGCTGGCTCCTGGCTGCCACGGCCAACTTGACCCAGGAATCGAACTTGTTCTTCCGGGTAATTCCACCAGAACAGAGCTTCGAGGAGAATTACGCCGGCATTTTCCACTTCCGCTTCTGGCAGTATGGTAATTTTGGATTAGAAATCTGAGACGAGAGTTTCTTTAACTGATTTTGCTTTCAATTAAAAGGTAAATGGGTGGATGTCATTGTCGATGACCGTTTGCCCACCTACAACGGGGAGCTGATGTACATGCACTCCACGGAGAAGAATGAGTTCTGGAGTGCCCTGTTGGAGAAGGCATATGCCAAGTATGAAGTCTTACTAGCATAAATTTGGTGGCTTAATAAATCATATTTAATTCCCACAGACTTCATGGATCCTACGAGGCCCTGAAGGGCGGCAGCACGTGCGAGGCCATGGAGGACTTCACTGGCGGCGTTAGCGAGTGGTACGATCTGAAGGAAGCCCCCGGTAACCTCTTCACCATCCTGTCAAAGGCCGCCGATCGCAATTCCATGATGGGTTGCTCTATCGAACCCGATCCCAATGTTCTGGAGGCCGAAACTCCCCAGGGCCTGATACGCGGCCACGCTTACTCCATCACCAAGGTCTGCCTTATCGACATCGTAACGCCAAATCGCCAGGGAAAGATCCCGATGATACGTATGCGTAATCCTTGGGGAAACGAGGCCGAGTGGAATGGTCCTTGGAGTGACAGCTCGCCGGAATGGCGATATATAAACGAGGATCAGAAGAACGAGATTGGGCTCACTTTCGATAGAGACGGCGAGTTCTGGATGTCCTTCCAGGATTTCCTCAATCATTTTGATCGCGTGGAGGTGGGAACTGAAACATGAACATATTCACGCAAGAATTTATCTAATACAAACCCTTTAGATTTGCAATTTGTCGCCAGACTCGCTGACGGAGGATCAGCAGAACAGCGGCAAGCGCAAGTGGGAGATGTCCATGTACGAGGGCGAATGGACACCTGGCGTCACTGCTGGCGGTTGCCGCAACTTCCTGGACACTTTCTGGCACAATCCCCAGTATATCATCACCCTTGTGGATCCCGACGAGGAGGATGAGGAGGGCCACTGCACGGTGATTGTGGCTCTGATGCAGAAGAATCGCAGATCCAAACGAAATATGGGCATGGAGTGCTTGACAATTGGCTTTGCCATCTACAGCCTCAGCGATCGCGAACTGGAGAGCCGTCCGCAGGGCCTGAACTTCTTCAGGTACAAGTCATCGGTGGGACGGTCGCCGCACTTTATCAACACTCGAGAAGTATGTTGTTTGTAATTATTTTATCTGGAACCTCTAATTCGGAATCCGCATCTCATTGCAGGTATGTGCTCGCTTTAAATTACCTCCTGGCCACTACCTGATTGTGCCTTCAACTTTCGACCCGAACGAAGAGGGCGAGTTCATCATTCGAGTGTTCTCCGAAACCCAAAACAACATGGAGTACGTAAATGTAGACAATGACAACAATGAGTTTGTATATTAGAAATAATTCGTTTGTCCGTTCGGGTTTCAAATACTCAAAAGCTTCTAAAGTGCAATACGTGGGTATGTGACTACAGTATATAATTCTAATTTCTAATTTTAGCGCTAGCAATTGTTGAATTCAAGTTGTTTGTTGAATCTTTACCCTAAAAAACACATTCCCAATGGTTTAAAAACAAGAGAAAAAAGCATGTTTCTGCTCTGGAATATTTTCTTTTAATTTAATGCGTGTGTAGTATTATTCTTTTCTTTTAATTTATCCAAGTTATTAATAACTATGTCCGTCTGTCTGTCTGGTTTTATCTTGGCAGAAGTGAACTGAAAATGAAAATATAAAAGTATTAAGTATAAGCTCAATGCAAAGCTATTTGTAAATTAATTTGTATCTCAAGAGCTTCTAAAGGGGCAGTTAGAAAATATATAGATCAAACTTAACTCAGCTAATACTATCGATCTATTTTAAATCCTTGCTTAAATGTATTTTTCCATGTAACTACTATATATATATTTTATTCCAAAGTAACAATAAAGGAAATACCCACAACAACGTATTATAATTTAAAAATGGTCGACCCCCCAACTACTTTGCTTTTTGTATTCATTGAAAACCCCTTTCTGTAGTGTACACTTGAAACCATTAAAGTGTTTAAATGGTTTAATTGCAATTAGCACATTATTCATCAATCATTTCGCTTCTCACTTTCCACTTTCCACACTAGGGAGAATGATGATCATGTGGGTTACGGCGGCAAGGCCGATACGGTAAGTAAATCGTGGCCAACAGGATCGCTTAATTAGGTATTTCCTTTTGAAGATAACTCCCGGATTCCCGACACCGAAGCCCATGGATCCGCAGAAGGAGAGTTTGCGTCGTCTGTTCGATAGCATTGCCGGCAAGGACATGGAAGTGGATTGGATGGAACTGAAGCGTATCTTGGACCATTCTATGAGAGATGGTAAGGGATAATTACACTTAAAATTATTCTTAATTCTAATTTATTATTATGTTCCTTAAAGATCTGCCAAAACCGGTTGTCTTCAACCGTTTCTCCCCCAATAATGCATTTGAGACCCAGGCTGCTGGTCCTGGAGAAATGGATGGCGCCGGTGCCTGTGGTCTTCTGTCCTTGATTTGCGGACCCTTCCTAAAGGGCACGCCCTTCGAGGATCAGTTGGGAACGAACGATCAGTCCAACAAGAGGCTAATGGGAGATAATCCAGCTGATGCAGGAGGACCTGTAATAGCAAGTGGTAAAATATATACAGAACATACGAAAAAATAGGAAATATTAATATTAATTAATATAAATAAAATACTACAGCAATTGTGGATGAAACCCATGGATTCTCCAAGGACGTTTGCCGCTCCATGGTGGCCATGCTGGATGCCGACAAGTCCGGCAAACTGGGTTTCGAGGAGTTCGAGGTGTTGCTGTCGGAAATTGCCAAGTGGAAGGCCATCTTCAAGGTTTACGATACTGAGAACACTGGTCGTGTGTCAGGATTCCAGCTGCGCGAGGCTCTTAACTCAGCTGGCTATCATCTAAACAATCGCGTCCTCAACGCCTTGGGTCATCGCTATGGCTCGCGAGATGGCAAGATTGCCTTTGATGATTTCATCATGTGCGCAGTCAAAATAAAGACATATATAGGTAAAAAAAGAAAACTAAGCACAAAGCTATGACAAGTGTTACATAAATATTTTCCTTCACAGAAATCTTCAAGGAGCAAGACACCGAGAAAAATGAAACGGCCACGTTTACACTGGAGGAATGGATAGAGCGTACAATATATTCTTAATTAACGTTTTTCCTGATACCTAAGTTAGCAAATCAACTCGAACAAACCTACACTTACATGAAATCTCGTTGTCCTTAATCTCCAATATTTTATTTTGCATTAAACAGTACAAAACAGAAAGTACTTCCGCAGAACCAAGTGGTTGTATTTATAAATGCTTGTCGTTATAGGTGATGTTTATCGAATTTAATGACTTGTTGACTCGGCTAAATAATTACTTTTTATTATATTTAAAATTGTAAAAGGAATTGTATCTTGAGGCAATGTTAACTTATTAAAGAATTCCATATCCGATTTTCTCTTTTCCTTTGGGGTTTTGTTTATTTATCTTTAAACATAAATATATGGGTAACTCTCAACCGCAGAAAAAACCACAAAAATGATCTAAAATTAATATTTTTGACATAGTAACATAAGGAAATGTTCCAATGGATCAAATGTGAAAGCCTTTATCATATTCTAAAACAAATTTCGAAATATTGGAATGCGAACTCGCGCAACTCGCGATTTTTCATCATTTTGATTAAAAACACCATAAAAAAAATGATGTTGTGTTTGATACAAATCTCCAAAGCAGAAGAACTAAGCTGGGACTCTTGATTTCTATCATCACTGGGAGATTGCAAAGAGTCAAAAGAGACCACATTTATGCTTCTCTGA
>JAEIHY010018322.1:0-36296 GCA_018904565.1 Drosophila tsacasi | reverse complement strand
TATCTCCATGCCATCAAACCAAAAGCGGTCATTCATCGCGATATAAAGCCGAACAATGCTCTGCTGAGCCAGGGGGGTCTCAGCCTGAAGATCTGCGACTTTGGGACAGTTGTGGACCTGACCACCAATATGACCGTTGATGTGGGCACCTGCCTTTATAAAGCTCCTGAGGTGAGAACTATCTATTCAGCTTTTGGAGGAAGATGGACACTATAATGAAAAGTGTGATGTGCATAGTTGGGCCATTACTTTGTGGGAAATATTGGCCCGAAAGCTACCATTCGAAGACTGTAAGACTGGGGGTCTGGTGCGGTGTATTTAGCTGTGAAAGGAGGTTGGCAATTATTACATAAATTAGCCCATACTAATTCTCGAACTTTAGGTGACCGTCCATCGCTTAGTTCTGATATAATGATGAGAGACTGCCCCGAGGATATCATTAGGTTAATATCCGCCTGTTGGGACCCAGAGCCGATCAGGAGATTTTCAATCCAACGCGTTGCCAACATGATGAATGAAGCTCTCCTACGTGCAGGCCGTTTAGAACCCTTGTCCTACAAACTCCGTGACAATAAGATCGACGAAACTCAATTATATACACCGATCGATTATTTATATGGACCGCTTCCTTTTGTTTCACTAAATGCCATATGGCATAAATAAACATCTTTATATGTGAACGTTAACACTAATTTTATTTTCATGAAAACTCTCTCTGAAATATTTACATTGCAACGGGTTGTGTACGGGACCAGGAAAGGATGGGATGGGGTGGAGTCACAGTGATGCTTCCGGATTCTGGATTCAGGAGCCTAGTGGTAAATTCAATGCCATAAATGGTAGTATAATTTGCAGAAATACCTTGTTGAATATTTTCGTTAGCTGGGTATAGGTATGCATATTGGGAATTTATAAAATACGATTTATGCATATGTTTACAGTATATGGATCACTAGCAATACGTTTCGATAACTTGACTTATACTCTTTTCGTTTTTGCTCTATCGAAAGTAAATTTAGAAAATTAAATGTTAAAATGTTTAATAAATATATTCATACGAGTGTTTGTATATAGTTTTGTTTGTTTCTTCTTCAACAAAATGATCCTCGGTTGTTACACAGTGGAAAACTGTAACGTTTCGTAGTGTTTCGTTCTTGGAGTATAATTGTTTCGTTATTTTTAATTATATGTATATGTTGGTTGATCATTTACTCTTCAATTAACGTTACATACTTTAAACTTAGATACAACTATTTATAAACATGCGTGTATGCAAGCATAGTATAATTAATTCAATTGGTTTGGTATAATTGTTCTCCCTTTATACTCGCTATAATTGTTTTTGTTTCGTCATTTTCTTGTTTCACCGCACGTTCCTGCCTACGATTTGTTCAATGTGTTCATATATATATTAATATATATATATAGAGATGTTCAAGCACATACATATATTCCCTCTGTATTGTTTGTAATTTAGGTCGCTTTTAATTTTGGTTGCATTTGCTTTACATCATTCATCGGCTTGTAATTGAAGTGTTCGCGTAAATAACAGAGGCTAACGAAACACAAATGCAAAGTAGGCGACAAGATGATTATGATTGTGAGATACAATGGACGAAACATGATTATTTACTAAGCTTTAATAGTGACTTTCGATTACAGAAAAGGATGGCTTAATTAGGCTGACGGCAGAGTGCGCGCGTTATCGCCGTCGTTGCGTTATCGCCAATTCTCATACCTTATGCTGGCTTTGCAAGTTCTGAAAACTTGTTAATTTAACATGAAATAAGATAGTAATAATAATAATAAAATTAGATCTTCAAAGTGTTAACAAAAGGTGTCAGAAACCGATTTATTGTTGTCATTTTGCATTTGATATGTTTTCGAGTGTGGTAAGAAACCAAATATCAATAAATTATTAGATCATAAGTGCTCACAAAATATAAGGTTAGCAAAAAAAACCAATGTGAATGCACACACATACTAATTGACTTAAAAAATAAGTGATCGGCTCGGGGACTTTCGAGTACTAGTAGATTAAACTATTTTACAAAAGTAAAGAGGGTTAAAAAGCAGCACATATTCGAGTCATGTCGCACATACACCATCAAATGTACAATATTCGAGACACAGAACAAAAACTAAATACTTTGAAAGCGTAATCGGCATGAAACGATGACAATTATGACTCTATGGCTTAACTAACCATAGATGAGGGTTGACCTGAAATACCTAGTGTTCTAATTTTGAACCGGCCTAGTGGGATTCTTCGTTATGATTGGGTATTACATGATGAGTACAATGTCTATGAATATATAGCTCAGCGTGAGAGCTCATTACATTACTGTAAGATCTAATTTAAACCTCGCCCAAGGAGAAAGCCCCAACAGTTGGCTACAATGTGGAACTCATTGGGTATACGCGGGCGTGGTTAATGCGATTAGCTTTCACAATTTTCAATTCTCAGACGCGCGTGTGTCTGCCTGCTTACATGATAGATGTGGGTCGGGTTTGTGGGTGGTCTACGATTACCTTTCGAAACGATACATAATAAACTCAATAAGGGGAAACCTCATTTAAACAAATGCCGAGTGCTATGAGTTGGTGGGCGGAGTGGCTGGACTAAGGATTTTTGGTCTGAAATGCTCGTGATTTACACAATCATAATTATAAGATAATCTCATTGTTCAGCTGCAAATTGCAAATTGGAAATTCTGTTCCGGAGTCTGATTTGAATCGAAATCTATGTGTCTGTCTCTGTGTGTGTTGGTTGGCTGCTATATACTTATGTCTACAGAACGACGTCAGGCAGGTCGTGCGGCCTTGCCTAGGCGCGCATTTGGTTCTCATGTACGATTTTCCTCTCCTTATAGTAGATCTCCTCCGACTCCTTGTCGCAGAGCAGCAGGACCACGGCTCCGAACAAAAAGATGGCCGCTCCCCAGCCAACGCCATACGCCCAGCCGAACTCCCAGACTCGCCGATTGGCTGACAAAGGAAAAAGAGTAACGTGAGTCAAAGAGCATATTTATGAAATATCAGAGCTTCATACCCATAGTTAGCTCGCCGGCAAAGCACACGGGGTACACGATCAGAGCGGACAGCACGGCAAGCACTAAAATAAACACAATTTATCAGTCCACCAAGGCATTACAATTGATGTATTTTGGTGGTTACTTACACGATACGAGCATCACCAGCACCGCTATGCGATAAAACTTATATTTTAGATTATGGTTCTGCGTCCTAAGGCCAAGACCGGTCAGTACAGTGGCTATGACGTCCGTTATCAGGGTGATAATGCAGAGTGCTGCTGTGGCCTTGATATATCCTGCGAGTTAATAAACTTGTTATTATCTTCTTGCCAGAAAGCTCTTTCCATGTATCACGTACCTATATCGCGGGTCCAGTAGCACCCTGGCGGATCCTGAACGTTGAACGGCAGCGGCGTCACCGAATCATCGTCGATGCAGTGTACAAAGAGACCTTGCCGCCAATCGGAGGCCATTAGCCAATCTGTGGATGCCAGGGCCATGATCATGAGCACCACCACTATGACGCCACAGATAAATGCAATCACCTGTGGAAAATAAGTTAAAATTGTAGTCTGCGAAGTCGGATAAGCGTGGCTTTCGGGCAAACCTTCAGTGGCCGCGTGATTGTGATGGTCTCAATAGTCGTTGTCGGCGCCATTTTCTCCGCTGGTGGACGTAGAACACTGCACAAGATAATTATTATTAATGGCGGGAAAATTAAAGACGGTTTTAGTCTCAGCAGAAGCCGCAGCCAACTCACCTTATCGACTACGCAGGCAAAGTGCTGCCAGCAGCTACTAATTGGAATGCGTTTCAATGCGTTTCTTGGTTAGTTTTGCTTAATGGGATGCTGGAAGGGTTTTTGGTTTCGATTTCGATTTCGTTTTGGGTTGCGGGGAGGAGAGTAAATGTTACTCTGGTTGGCTCTAACAATCTAATATAAATGCTTCAATTGGCTTTTTATTGCTTTTGGTTTGCGCGCTGAGAGGATTTCCAATGCGTTTCGAATTTCAATTTGCTGGCGGAAGCAGCGCGTTCAACATCTGGATTACAAAGGGGGGATCGTTTGTTAGGGAAAGATACAGAGAAAGAGAGAGATTGGTGACATTCGATTAGACCAACGGCTGGCGCACAACACGAGTGTGTTCACATCAAAGCAGTTAGAGGTAAGAAGCAGCAGCAACACATGCAAGAACAACTCTCGAGCAACAACATCGACGAGAAGGGACAATGGGAACTACTAGGGCTTTTACGACATAATTCAAATCATAGTGCGGTCAAAGTGGCAATTAAAACAGCATACAACTGTGGCAACTACTATTCATTGGAAATCTTTAACTGTCAATTTAATGTCAATGAATTTAGCTTACATAAAGCGAAGTTTTAAAAATTTAATTGGTCGGTTTAATAGGAAATTTATGGCTTACAAATTGCAAATACTTTAGAGTGTTTTGCTAAAAGGAATGACATCATTTTCATAATATAAACACAATATTTGTATTACAAGTATTCCTCAAGAAACTTACTTTTATTGTGAACGGACAAGCACGCTATAGCAATAGGCTATAGCTTTGGTGTACCTAAAACTCATATAAGCAATATACATATATTTCCAACAGTATTTCTATTGCTATTCTATTGCTATATGTATGTCATGGATTAACTGGCGCAATTTTCCGCACAATGCGTTGTTGCCACAGTTGAATGGGTTTTGGGATTGTGCCTAAATTAACCAACCCAAATGAGGCAGACAAAAGGTGCGTCGGATCCGAATTGATGCACACATTATGACATGCAAATTATCCATTTGCATTTCATTGTTCGCACTAGATCCCTGCCAACTTGTAAGATCTCCGAGGCACAGATACAGATACGGATGCCGAAATAAATAGGCATTTGTATTTGTGCGAAATACAGACGCAGCGTCTAACGGATCTCGCAGATATTTTCTGCGGACCAGACAGAGAAGATTTGATTTTGTCTTATTTATAGCGGCTAAAAACTAAGATGAGCGACAACAACAACAAAATTATTTCGCGGTTGAACGACGGAGTCCCGCGCTTCTAAATGCATGTGAGTGTGTGTGATTGTGTGGGTGAGTGAGTGGCATGGCAACAGGATCAGAGCACGGTTAATTGCTACATATATAGAACGTAACGGGCAGGCAAAATTGGGGCAAACGGCCATCATATGCAAAAACAACAACAACAATAACATGGTCAGCCAGGGGAGGGGGCATTGGGTGAACATATATATGTGTGTTTGTATATGCAAGTAAAACGGAAGCAAAACAAAATGCGGACATAAAGAACACGGATGCGAATTGAGATACCTTTCCTTGTAATAGTCCAGAGTTACCGATTCGGAATCAAATTCTGAGTAATCTGGCAGCGACTCGGCATCAAAGGAGCTCATTCCGCTGAGCGTGTAATTGGGCAAAACGCTCATTTTGTTGTTGTAGCCAGCAAGGTTACCCTGGCGCTGTTGTTGCTGCTGCTGGTACTCTTGCTGCATGGTTGTTACTTGTTTTTGTTTAAACAATATTGAACACACAGGCACTCGCACACACTTAAGCTGAAACACACACGCCCACGAACTGACGGTGAAAACTACGCTATATTTTTTCTCTATTCCCTTTTCGCTGCCTTTTCACACTCTTGCCGTCTGCTCTGCTTTGCTTCGAACACTCGGCGTTCCCGTTACCCGTGCACTTACAGTCTGCTAGAAGAGCGTGCCACTTTTCCTTATTCACATATTATTTTAGACACGGATCGGTGCTGTCTATATAATTAAAAAACAAAAATCGACAAAAATAATAATGTTTTGCTTCCCTCATCACAAATAAGAGTGGCCAGATGGGCCTAAATAAAATTCGCAATGTACTAGTTTATGTGGGCACTCTAGCGAGTGGCAATACAATGTGGCCAGGCTAAAAATAAATTTATCGATATTCGATATATTATCAACATACCCAGGCGGAATCGGCGTCGCGTGGCTGCATTAAATAGCGAACAAAACAATATAAGTATCAGCAGTGGTTTCGGTTTATAAAAGAAAAAGGTCCGAGACGGACCTGAGGAATCCATGGCCACCGACACGGTGTCCAACGGAGAGAACTACGCGCAGCATCTATCCGGCAACGGCGAAGACGATGTAATATGCCCGACATGCAACGTAAAGATCAAGCGCAGTCAGGTGGCCGACCACTGCCAGATGGAGGTAGACCGCCTGCACGACTCCCCAAGCGTTAGCAATCCAGAGGTGACTCCGGGACCAGCAGCTACATCTACAGCCCAGTCGGGATCGGGGGGCAGGCAGCCGTGGAGCGTGTTTCAGCGTGTTCAGCGCAACCGGCAGGCCCGACAGCGCCAGCGCACACGAAAGCGTCCCTCCTCGCCTGCTGCGCCACCTTCTACCGGATCTACAGCACCAGTCACAACATCAGTTCCCGCCGCAGCTCCAGCTGCTCCTCCCCGGGCTGCAACACCAGAAACCAGTCAACTAGTCAACTGTCCCATCTGCAATCGCAACTTCCCGCAGACCAGCATCCAAGAGCACGCCAACCAGTGCCTGCGCAACAGCCGAAGGAATGGAAAGGCCAACGGAGAGCACTCAAGCGATGATTCTGGGGACAGCGACGAATATGAGGAGTACGAGTGGGCGGGCCAGAAACGTATCCGCTTGTCCACTCTCGTGCAGGGCGGCTACTCAGCCCTGGGCCTCGGCCAGACGATCAAGTACAATGGCAGCCAACAGGCGCAGGACGACGAGGACGAGGATCTCAACGTGGACGAAGACGATACGCACATTTACGGGCCAACGCAGTACGGCGAGGGCGACGTAATTCCAGTTACCAACGAGAACACCGACGGCAACATTTCTGAGGGGGATGTCACCAGCTACATGCGCCGGCTCATCTCCTCCTCCGATGGGCCCAAGCCCAATCATTCCAGCGAAGCCACCGAAGCCGAAACTGCCACTGCCAGCACCGCCAATCAGCAGTCGACCTGCGAGGAGCCATCCACATCACGCTCAACACGCTCCGCCTCCCAGAACCAGCAGCATGTCATCGAGTCGCTAAAGGCCAAGCTCCGACTCTACGAGAATCAGGCGCAGGGCAAGTACAAGTGCTTGATCTGCCTCGAAGACTACAAGAATCCCGCCATTTCCGTCTCCTGCTGGCATGTCCACTGCGAGCAGTGCTGGCTGAAGACGCTCGGAGCGCGCAAGCTGTGCCCACAATGCAACTCGATCACCACGCCAAAGGATCTGCGCCGCATCTACCTGTAGTGTGGTGTGGTGTGGTGCAGGAGGTATGGACTGCACTCAAACGAATTGTTATCCCCGCTTGCGCCTCACGTCCGGCTTCGCGCCCTTCCGCGGTTGTAGTTAATAGTCCTATACATATTATTTATAAAGAAAACAACTATGATACGTGACGTCATTACAATAAGCATTAACATGTAACTATTACAATAAACCACAGACAACCATTAGAATCTGTTATATATACGTTAAAGTATATGGTAGAGTTTTTGGATAAACTATTTCAATAAACCTACGGCAACTCGAAACACACAAATTACTAAGATGGAAAAGCTATTAATGTTAATTTTGATTTAATTTAAATTCCTCATTCTTAATCTTATTTCTAAATTGCAAATGAAAACTGTAAAAGCACGAAATTATGTTTATTTTTGAGGGTACGTTAAGGTGAAATACAATTTTAATCAAACAAATATTGATTTTCATTATAAACTTTTTTTAATTGGAAAACTTTTTCTAAGAACATTCTCCAAATTTTTTTACTGTTGTTCAATTTAAATTCCTCATTCTCAATCTTATTCATAAATTGCAAATGAAAACTGTAAAAGCACGAAAGTATGTTTATTTTTTAGGGTACATTAAGAAGAAATACAAATTTAATCAAACAAATATCGATTTTCATTATAATCTTTTTTAATTGGAAAACATTTTTTTCTAACAACTACAGGAGACCCATTTTCCAAATTTGTTTACTGTGTATTGTTCGATTGCTGACCTTCGATAACTTATTCAAAAGTCTTTTAAGTAGAGCGGAACACGTGTCGTGTTTTTTTCGTGATATGAAACATTGAGAAACAAACCGTTTATAATTATTTATTAAACATTATTTAAAAATTAATTAAAGGGAACACATTAAACAAATTAAAGTGTTTACATACCAAGTATTAAACCCGTACAAAATATATATTCTACAAATCAAATACTGTGCTCGTGTCGTGTTCGCTGGAAAAACATTTAAACGAGCCCATCTCTATTTCACATTTCTGGTTTCTTCTCCAGTTTCGCCACCATGCCCGGCTCCAGTAAGATTTTTTCTAAAATAATACACCAACAGGCTAACCCTGCATTTGTTGCAGGTACAAATCCCTTTGCCCAGTTCAAGGCATCCTTCACCCAGGACGGAACGGTCTACAATTACTTTGATCTGCCCTCCATTGACAGCAAATATGGTGAGTTGCCGGTGTGCCTAAAGAAGCCCCTACTTACTGTTTTTGTTGCAGATTCACTGCCCTTTTCCATTCGGGTTCTGCTGGAGTCTGCCGTGCGCAACTGCGACAACTTCCACGTGCTGGAGAGGGACGTGCAGAGCATCCTGGCATGGACGCCTTCTTTGAAGCAGGGAGCCAGCGATGTGGAGGTCTCATTCAAGCCTGCACGCGTTATTCTGCAGGTGCGGAACACGGAGTTCTTCGACTTGTCTCGTTTTATTAATTTCGTTCTGTTTAGGACTTTACTGGCGTGCCCGCCGTCGTGGATTTCGCTGCCATGAGGGATGCGGTCCGCGAGTTGGGCGGTGATCCCGAGAAAATAAATCCCATCTGCCCCGCTGATTTGGTCATTGATCACTCCGTTCAGGTGGATTTCGCCCGTGTTTCTGATGCTCTTGCCAAAAACCAGTCCCTTGAGTTTGAGCGCAACAAGGAGCGCTTCACGTTCCTGAAGTGGGGTGCCCGCGCCTTTGACAATATGCTGATCGTGCCACCCGGCTCTGGCATTGTCCATCAGGTTAATCTGGAGTATCTGGCGCGCGTTGTCTTTGAGAGCGACGAGGCAGATGGCTCGAAAATTCTGTACCCGGACAGCGTGGTCGGAACCGACTCTCACACTACCATGATCAATGGATTGGGCGTTCTCGGCTGGGGCGTTGGAGGTATCGAAGCGGAGGCCGTAATGCTCGGCCAGTCTATCGCCATGCTGTTGCCCGAGGTGATTGGCTATAGACTGGAGGGCAAGCTGGGCCCTCTGGCCACTTCTACCGATCTCGTTCTGACCATCACCAAGCATCTGCGCCAGTTGGGAGTGGTGGGCAAGTTCGTAGAGTTCTACGGCCCCGGAGTGGCGGAGTTGAGCATCGCCGACCGAGCCACCATCAGCAACATGTGTCCGGAGTACGGAGCTACAGTGGGCTACTTCCCCATCGATGAGAACACGCTCAGCTACATGCTGCAGACCAGTGAGCTTTGACCGATTTTCAATCATACGACTCCCCCCACTGACTGCCTTTGATTTATAGATCGCTCCGAGAAGAAGATCGATATCATTCGGCAATATCTGAAGGCGACGCGCCAACTGCGCAACTATGCACTTGAGGATCAGGATCCCCGGTACACCGAGGTATGCTTATAATTTCTCAAACAAATTAAGATCTTTTTCATTGCGACTCTTTATTTTTCCGTTACAGACTGTCACCCTGGATCTGGCGACGGTGGTCACATCGGTTTCGGGTCCCAAGCGACCGCACGATCGCGTGTCCGTTTCTAGCATGTTCCGGGACTTCAAGTCTTGCCTGACAAGTCCGGTGGGATTTAAGGGCTTTGCTGTTCCGCCGGAGGCCTTGGCTGCTAGTGGCGAGTTTCAGTGGGACGATGGTAAAAGTTACAGCATAGGTCACGGCTCGGTTGTGATCGCAGCCATCACCTCCTGCACAAACACCTCCAATCCCTCGGTGATGCTGGGGGCTGGTCTTCTCGCCAAGAATGCCCTACAGAAAGGCTTAGGTATCCTGCCGTACATCAAGACCTCTCTCTCGCCCGGATCCGGTGTGGTCACCTACTATCTGAGGGAGTCGGGAGTGATTCCCTACTTGGAGCAGTTGGGTTTCGACATCGTGGGCTACGGCTGCATGACTTGCATCGGCAACTCGGGCCCCCTCGATGAGAATGTGGTGAACACCATCGAGAAGAACGGCCTTGTATGCTGCGGAGTTCTGTCCGGCAACCGAAACTTCGAGGGACGCATCCATCCAAATACCAGGGCTAACTACCTGGCCAGTCCATTGTTGGTGATCGCATACGCCATAGCCGGGCGCGTCGACATTGACTTCGAAACAGAGCCGCTGGGCGTGGACGACAATGGCAAGGAAGTGTTTCTGCGCGACATCTGGCCCACACGTAGCCAAATCCAAGAGGTGGAGCACAAGCATGTCATTCCGGCCATGTTCCAGGAGGTGTACAGTGCGTACTGGGTTCCTTTTCTTAGAAAACTTTTATTATAGATTTCCCTTTCGCAGGTAAGATCCAGCTGGGCTCCCAGGACTGGCAGACGCTTGAGGTGTCCGATGGCAAGCTCTATCCATGGAGCGGAGTATCCACTTACATCAAGCGCCCGCCTTTCTTCGAGGGAATGACCCGGGAACTTCCCAAGCTGAAGAGCATCGACAAGGCTCGCTGCCTGCTCCTGCTGGGAGACTCGGTGACCACCGATCACATCTCACCGGCTGGCTCGATAGCCCGCAAGTCCCCTGCAGCCCGATACCTGGCGGAGCGAGGTCTGACGCCACGTGACTTTAATTCGTACGGCTCCAGGCGAGGAAACGACGCGGTAATGGCGCGCGGCACTTTCGCCAATATCCGGTTGGTCAACAGGCTTGTCTCCAGAACTGGACCAAACACACTACATATACCTAGTGGCGAGGAGATGGACATCTTTGATGCGGCGGAGAGATACCGGGAGGAGGGAACACCACTGGTGCTGGTGGTGGGCAAAGACTACGGCAGCGGCAGCTCCCGGGACTGGGCTGCCAAGGGACCGTTCCTGCTGGGCATCAAGGCGGTGATCGCAGAGTCGTACGAGCGCATTCACCGATCCAACCTGGTGGGCATGGGCATCATCCCGCTGCAGTTTCTGCCGGGACAGAGCGCCGAAACGCTGAAGCTTAGCGGCCGGGAGGTTTTCAACATTGCGCTTCCCGAGGGCGAACTTAAGCCGGGCCAGCTGATCCAGGTCGAGGCTGATGGCAACGTGTTTGAGACCACTTTGCGCTTTGACACCGAGGTGGACATCACTTACTACAGGAACGGTGGCATCCTGAACTACATGATCCGAAAGATGCTGGACTAGTAATCACATTCGTTATCTTCTATATTCCATGTGCATTTCTTACCAACTGTTATTTGTTTTTGTGTAATGGAAATACAATATGACTAATTAAGTTTTCTTTTAAGATTTGATGTAGTCGATTGATCGACAAATGAGTTCTTTCAAATTGCCCGCCATTAAAAAGCCATACGCGTAAAACAATCCTTAAGGTTGTCACGCAGCGGAAATATGTTTAAGAACATTAGGTGATATGACCTAGGGAAAACTATTATTCTAAAACGAATAATTAATGTGTTAATGAATATTGTGTTTCAAATATTGCCGGTTTGTCAACAAAGTATGACCGCATCAAACGAATAAACATTTTTCCGCTGCGTGACAAACTTAAGAACTGGATACCGTGTTTTAGGGAGGTCGTATTTTTAAAAAGTATAATTTCGATTATTTGTTTTACCAAATCAAAAAATAATAATATTAAAATATCACATAATACAATATAAACATTTCACAATGGGTTTCTAATTACAAATAATTTATTTGAAATAAATGAAACAAAAAATATCAAACGAAAATATTGCAATAACGATATTTGGCAAAAAAAAATATAACGATATAAATATACCATGAATAGAAAAATATCGATATATCGATACATTTAATATCAACAATTTATTGTCTCCCGTGGACTTTTCTCCAAAGGGATTTCCAATTCGCAAAATATAGAAACCCAAATAAGACTAACGATCGCGCGTTCGCAGATCTCTTAGCGTTCCGTCGGGCAAGTGCAACATCAATTCGCCGTCGAAAATACAAAGTAGCGCAGTACAAAAGTCTCCTCCACTCCACCTCCTCCCAAAGATCTGCGGATCGCAGGAACCCAGAACACGGTGCTGGTGCAGGGCCTGGTGCCCCCACGCGTCCGGAGTGCAAGAGGGGCGTCGCGTCGCCCGGATTATGTCATTTGTTTACGGGCAACTGCCGCAGGCAGAGAAGCGCTTTTGAATGTTGCACCCGAAAGAGGCAGCAAAAACCTGTAAAAATGTAGACTGTGTGCGTGTGTGTGTGCGTTAGTGTTAGTATTAGTGTTAGTGTTAGCGGACCAGTGTTGGTGTTAGTGAGTGTGAGTGGCGCGGATAATGGACGTTTAGTCGTCGTATAAAAATACGCGTAGATATAGGAGATATACACACATACTCGTATATATGCTGACAGGCACGCCGCCGTATCTGCGCCGCAGCACGTCGTTCGAGAGCCCGCGCTCCTCCCCGATGCGGCTGCTCCCCTCCAGAGTCCGGGTCCGAGAAAGAGTACGAGTCAGCTCTAGCATTGTCTTCGCCTCCGCCCTCGATTAGAGCCAATGGCCACTTTCAATGCAAGCGCCAGCAGCAGTGCCGCCGATGTCCTGAGCTCCACTTTGGCCGCCACCTCGGCCACGGCCACGTTCCTGGTGCCCACAACGGCCGCGCAGGCGGGAGCCATTGCAGTGCAACAGCCAGCGCCCCATCCGCCGCACCTGCAGCTGGACCAGTTCGGTGGCTACTCTGCGGGAGCACCGCTGCACCACCACCATCAGCAGACCAACTCGTCGTACACTTTCGTGCAGATCAAGCGGGAGCCCTGCCAGGTGTCTGAGATTAGCTCCAACAACTGCCACCAACAGCAGCACCACCACCAACTCCAGGGACTGGGCAGCGTGTCCTCGTCCTCGGTCACCGCCTCGGCCACTTCCAAGACGATGTCTTCGTCCACGCTCACTACGCTGGTCAAGATCGAGGCACCCTCGCCGAAGGTGTCCGACCTGGATAAGTCCACAAGTAAGTTACATCTCCTTCCAGCCAGTTTTCCCAGATCTGGTCGTAATCAGTGGCATTGCATTTGCATCCTTTCGTTGCAGGCAATTCCGTGCCCATTGGCATAGCGGTGGCCAGGAAGCGGCCGCAGGAAGCCTTGGTGCCGGCTCTGAGCACCCCTGCCTCGCTGCCGCTGCAGCAATCACTCAGCAAGGACATGAACTGCTTCGGCATACGCGTCGCTGACCTCGGTGAGTGCAAACTACTTTCCGGGGGTCGGGCAAGCGGTGGGCAGGGTATCTAATTCAATTTGGGAACCCAGATTTGTGTGCCTTTAATGAACGCCTGTCCGCGTCCCTTGGGGCATCGTTACGATGCTTATAATGCCAGGACGTGAACGTCGTTCAATTATGCCACTAATAAGATTGCCAGCCAGCCAGCAAACGTTGAGCGGCGAAGAATTCCATCAGTAAGTCGAGTCGAGCCAGTTAAGGCGAGGCGAAGGCGAGGGTGTCTGGTTCGTCTGTCGCAAACACGCCGTAAACACCCCGTCAGAGTTGAGAGGGCAGGAGTCATATGATGCGAGCTGATGGCCGCCTGTTGTGCGGCTGTCGTTGTTGTGACAGCCACCGATTCGACTCGAATCGACTCTGCCCTCCCTTGGCGCGAGGACCAAAGAAGGAAGTGGTGGTAAATCATACGAACTTCTAAAGCGGAAATAAAACGAAAGTGAAACACATTGCGATTCCAGCAGGGTGGCTTAGGTCGACTTCGGGGTGCTCTACTCGCTTATGGGGGTGTGTTCCCCGTTAGAGCTTCTAGATTCCACACTCAAGATTTCACTTGAAACCCGCTAATGCAAAATTAATTGACTGTAACTGTGGCATCGATGGCGTATTATATTTTAATATACTTTTTCATTTCTTTTCTCTATAATTTGTTATTCGAAAAATTATAACAGATGTGAAATATTCTCAGTCATTGTTATATGGGGATCTATGGGGATTGATAAAAATGAAGATGCTTATATAAACTGACAAAAGAGTAGTGCCACCCCAGAAATTTTAAAGTTTAGCAGATTAAAAACTTATACAATAACTGGGGGAGCATTTTTTTTTATCGCAGAGCACATGTTGCTTAAACAGATGACATTCGTTTTCATTGCTTAATTTGGTTGATTATGGCCTTTATTTGCGACTGTAGTTCTTCTGAAGTTCGGCTGATTTATCCACATAAATCAATAGACGAAGATAAGCTGCAGGCATATTAGTATATAGATGTTACAGTTTTCAGCCGAAATCACAACTTTAGTACATATATTTACTTGACTAAAAGTGTAAAAACACGAAAATTAATAATTAAAAGTATTTTAATATTTATTTAAGTAATTTAATATAGTTATCAATACATATAAATATAGTAACTTGCGCAAAAACTTACGCTTTGATGTTGGGATGCTTCACAGCGGTCAGTTTCATTCATATTTTTAATATACAGTAGAATCCGGTTATAGCGTCTTTCAAGGGACCGACGATCTTACGTCGTTATATGCGGTAGACGCACTAACCGGTAGTACTTTTCATAGGAACAAATTAAGCCGTCGAGTTTTCGTCGCAATAACCGAACATACGTTATAACCGGAGTATTTAGAACCGGATTCAACTGTATTTCTTATATCAAAGGAGAAGGATGTGTGTAAAAAATAAAGTAAACCGCAGTTTTTTAGAGAAAAATAACAAAATATTGTACCTAATAAATGGTTTTAGTGCATTTCGAAAATATCTAACAGTTAATCTAAGAATGTATTTTCTGCTTTGGGCATAGTTTTAAATCAGAACTCGATTTCTCAATTAACTATATGTAGTGGTATTTAGCACAACTCTCCTACCAACATGTTTAACTAAGACCCATAAATTTGCCACAACTTATACTGATTGCCCTGTTAATGTATATAGGAACCCCCTTATCCAAGCTCTAAGTGCAATCTACGCAAAGAAATGAGTAAACATTGTGAAATTGCGTTGAATTTGAGCACCAAGTAAAAATATCCTCATTATAGCCGAAAAATACTATGCAGCTGAGGTAATAGTGGGAGCTTGTGACTTTTATCTTGTGCTCTACACAAAATTAAACAAAAACTTTCTCTTGATAAGTTAAGGGGAATTTTCGCTTCCATTCTACGATTAGATGTATTTATTATAAAACCAGTTTGATTGAGATTATCTGTGAAGCCTTTTCATGGGAATTACCAGTCGGAAAGTTTGGCTTTAAATTTTTTGAAATTCCTTCTAAAAGTTACCAATGTAATGTACTTTGATTATTCATGCCTCAGCAGTGAGCACAGGGCATCGTGGGCTTCGGCTTCCTTATCACGCTCCACCGGAGCTCCAGTCGAGGGGCGGCAGGCTGAACGGGAACCCAAAGACAGATTACTCATGGACGGTGTGCTGCTGGGGTGGGTGTTTTTTTTCTTTTTCGACAACCTATCGAGGGCTGTTGCTCCAGGAAGGCGGTGCTTAGATGTAGATGTTGTCAGGGAAATTAAGAAGGGCTGCGGGACGGCGGCAGCTACAAGGGATGCTCCGGCTGCTGTGCCCGACTGGTTTTTGGGGATGGGAATTGGGAAATGAGACGGAGAGCACAGGAGTGAAGTCGTTTACGGGACAGGACCAAGCAACATGACACGCCAAAATGGGTTTGAACAGGACCATATGGCAGAGTCGCCATTCGACGGCTTTAGTTATTGTTTTCTTCTCCCTTCCGATTTGGTCTGCGGAGTCACGGGCTTTTTTTAAACGCTGGCTGGGCGGCTGGGCAGAGAGTTGCACACGCCAAGACAAATCACTTGTCAAAAGATGTGCCTTAATTGTGTTTTCGGAGATGGGACACGGCACACCCGAATGGTCGAAATAATACATACTTGTCATTCTTTCCGCTCCTCGGACTGCATGTTGCTCCGGTGGTGGGTGGCTGGCGCTCTATCTCTTCCCGCCCGGATCCCTTAATGTAATGCAATTACAGACCCGAGCCGCACGTACACTTTAATCGAATTTTTGTAAAATTATTCAGCCGCAGGCCGGGGGTGGGTTGCTGCTGGAGTCGTCGAATGATTCTGAGTCAGATGTGTGATGATGAGAGGTGAGTGGAGGTGGAGTGTGTGGGTGGTTGGGCGCGAGACCAATTGCATAGTTCAAGGACACTGCAATATTTCACGTATACATACACATCCTGGCCTGCAACAAAAGTTACACGGCAGCGGCGACGTCAAGCACAGAAAGTTGATTAAACAGGGAACGAACGTCGAGCGGAGAGGTCAGAGCGTTGCCGCTGCCGAGAGTTCATTTGAATTTCGAATTATACTTATGCTTCTGCTCTTTTCTGTTCTCTTTTCAGGCGCCACCAGTTGCGGCAATCTGTACTTCACGGGCAACGGCGACCTGATGACCACTGGCACGGCCACCGCCGAGGAGTTGGCCCTGAGTGCGGCGGGAGTGAACCGTGCACCGTCCACCTTCTGGCAGTATCCAAGTGAGTTGAGGCCCTCCAGAGCATGCCACCTGCGCTACCATAAAACCCCAGAGTTCTCTCTTCACACTGTCTCCCCCTCTCTCTATTTGGTTATCTCTTTTCCGTTGCGTTTTTGTAGATGCATTACCCATTGAATCAGTGATTTCCATGTCGCCCGCCACGGTGGGCCTGCAGTACTCGCGGGAGGCCAGCCGCGGACAGGTGGTGCTGCTGCCGGCCGCCCCAACAGCGCTCGGTAAGTCAGCCCGAGGATCGCGCGACGACCTCCATTCGCACTCCGCATGCCTGCACACTGCCCAGGGCCCTTGAATCTCTGACACCACGGGGTCCTGGGCCGATTTGATTTCAATACTCGATTCGCCAAAACAAAACTAATTCATGCTTTTACCACTGCGCTTCTCTCCGCCCCTGCCAACACCTGCCTTACGCCACCCCGCCTCCGACTCCGACTCCAAACCCGAACCTCCGACTAAACTGAAACGCTACCACGCCCATGCACAGCAGGCATATCAAATTTTCCCCTCTTAACGCCCACAGATCCGTTCCAGCAGGCAGCGGCTGCGGCGGCCTTCGTCTGGCCATCGGCCTACATCCCCCAGGCGCCGGCTCCCGGCGGTCCCTCTGCCGCCGCTGCCGCTGCAGCCGCCGCAGCTGCCTCGCTCCAGCCGTCGCCCAACCTGACCAACTTGCCCAACTTCATTTTCCCCTCGATGGGCGGCCACCAGGCGCTGGGCAACACGCCCTCGTATGCCTCCACCCTGCAGCTGTATCTGGCCGCCGCCGCCACCGCCACGGGAAGCTCGACATTGTGCCAGCACAGCAATCAGCAGACCAGCACCACCACCACAAACTCGACCATCAACTTGAGCCTGGCCTCGGGTGCAGGTGTAACGAACAGCGCGAATGCGGCCAGCAGCCTCAGCTCGAGCAGCAGCCTCAGCGCGAGCAGCTCCAGGTTCCTGAGCCTGGCCACAGGCCAGCCCGGGCCAATGGGATCGCTGCTGCTGCCGCCCACAGGCATGAAGCTGGAGGACTATCAGACGCAGCCGCTGCCGCTGTCGTTGCCGCCGCTAGTGCCGCTGGAGGCGACGCGCGACAAGGAGCAGGCCCTCAACCTAATGCGCCTGCCCACGCCGCCCACATCGGCCACAATGGAGCCGTCGTCCCTCGGCCATGCAACGCCCCACCAGCTCTTCCAGTCGGTACCCATGACGACGTCCACTCCGGCGTTGTTGAATCTGTCAATGCACGGCTCGAGTGGGCAGCTGCCCGTTGCGACGCCCCTGCCTGCGGTTTGCGATGAGGCGGCGCTAAACTACAAGCTGCACGCACCGCTGACGCCGCAGACCCCGCCCCGCCTGGCGGAGATTGCCGGGCCGGGAAGTACTCCCCTTCTGCCGCAGATGCTGGATGTCAACGTCCAGACGGACACGCCCGTGTGCAGCGAGGATGAGGGCTTTCCGGGTCCACCGAAGCCGCAAGAGTCTGCAGCGGAAGCAAATCCGACCGCTGCCTACCTTGTCCAGCCGCTGGAACTAACCAAGCCCAGTGAGCCCAGCCATACCCAGCCGAACGAGTGCCATACCCAGACCGAACCCAGTGACATGCTACCCAGTGCCAGCCAGGCGGAGTCGGCGGAGCAGACTCCCCCGGAACCCGTAGAAATGTCGTCCCAGGCCACGCAGGCTGCCCCGACGGCGCCCGAGGACCTGACTGGCCTCGAGCTGCTCTCCAACATCAGCACCAACAGCACGCCGCTGGTGCGGATCAAGCAGGAGCCGGTGGAGCATATTGAGCCTCCACAGCCGCCGCGGGTTGAAGTGGCGGCGCAAGAGCCTCCGCTGACCATGCAGCAAATAGAGCCAGCGCCCACGCCAGAGCCGCTGGGAGGCCTTAAGCTGTTGTGCGCCCTCGCCGAACAACGAATCCAAGAGGAGGAGGAAGTGCAGGGCGGTAGTCTCTTTGCCAGGCCCTCCTCGCGGACGCCGACTCCGACGCCGCAAGCTCCTGTGACACCGCCTCCGACCCTGGATTCCAGGCCTTGTTTTGGCTTTGCCCCACCGCAGGGACCAGTCTTCCCCTCCTCAACCTCCTCCTTTCAGCTGCCATTGAGTTCGCCCGGCTTCCCCTCGATGCAGGGCATCGAGCTGCCCTCTACCTCTGTGGCGCCTGCTGCCGAGTTGACGCCCGTGAAGCGCAAGAAGCACAAACATTCCAAGTCCTCGGGCAGCGACAGCCGCAAGTCGGCGCGCTGCAGCAAGAAGAGCAAGAAGAAGCGCCGACACAGCAGCAGCCGGCAGCAGCAGACGGCGGCAGCTGCTCCGGCGGAGGAGGACGTGAACCTGCAGGACGAGCAGCTGCAGTCGGAGCTGCGCAGCGCCCTGCATGCCATGGATCCCAGTTACGCGCAGCGGTTCGGCCAGGAGGTGTTTAGCATCATGGACAACAGCATGCGCATGCGGCTGGCCGACATCACGAGGCAGTATCGCAAGAAGAAGCGGAAGCTCGACGAGATATCCAAGCACAAGAAGAAGAAGAAGTGCTCCAAGCAGCAGCCGTTAGTCCTGCAACCTGCGGCTCAGCCAGCACCCGCGCTGCAGCAGCCACAAATGACGCTGTCCAGTGTCCTGGGGTAAGTGGAATCAATATGGATTGATGAACTATTCTTATATTTATATTTATTTATATAATATTTATTTTACCCTCAAGGACCTCGTCTCCTCTACGCGACTACAAATTCCCAAAGTTCTCGAGCAATAACCTTCAGACGTCCAGCTTCCTACGATTCCCAGAGAAGACGCACTCCTTCCCACCGCCGCCCATGCAGCAAAGCCAGCCGGAGCCCAATCCCTTGCCCACCAGCTGCTCACCGAGTACCTCGTCCTTCGTGCGCCTCGAACCCAGTGCCCTCGATGCGGCCGTGGCCATTGCCCCAACTACCTCGACGTCAGCATCCTCCTGCTCGCCGTCTTCAAGGCAAACAGCTGCTTCTGCTGCGCGCAAGCAGCGCAAGATGAAGGCAAGCACCGGCGCTGGGGAGCCGGCCGCGGCCCCGGAGGCCAAGAAGCGAGTTAGCGGCATTGATCGCGAGCTGCAGCTGACCAGCGAGCATCTGTATCGCGACGAGACACGCGTCCTCACCGACATGGGCGGGCTCTTCTACGCCGGAGTGATGAGGCCACTGCGTCCGCCGGACGTATACTCGATCACACTGGACGGGGAGCGCGGCAACAAGTCGCACGTTATGTCGCGGGAGGATATACTCAAGGATACGGTGTGTGGAAGTGACCTCCTTGCCTCTTACATACGACTAATGAGATCAATCCCTTTCAGATTCTTGAGGTGGCGCCGAAGAGCGTGGAGAGCGTGCCCGTGGGAACGCGTCTGTGTGCCTATTGGAGCCAGCAATACCGATGTCTCTATCCGGGCCGTGCCATCGACTCGGAGCAGGCTGATGATGGAACGACGAACAGCAGCGGCAACAATGCAACAGCGAATGCTGCGACCATGTCGCCGGACTTTGTCAGCGTGGAGTTCGATGACGGGGACAGCGGCAGGATCCGCTTGCAGAACATCCGGCTGCTCCTCAGCGACTATCCCATAGCAGGTTCGTTTCTCTTCCGCAGTTTCGTGGGCTCACAACCAAAGCCCGGGTCGACCTGTCCCACCATTAGTTCGTTTCTTGTGCCCGTGCTCCTTATTTACTTCTTTGTTGTTTTCGTTGCTCCCGCCCTTGTTCTTCCCGTCCACACCCTTGGAACAGAGTACAACGATAATCCCCTCTACTCAGTAGGCAAGCAGAAGCGCAGCGCTCTGCGCGGGGCTGAGAGTGGTCCCGGCGGAGCCTCGCAGGAGCATCTGAGCGTGCCCGGCTGCGAGGACTCGCATAGCCACCACAGTCTGGGGATGAGTAGCGACAATACCACTTCGCTGGCCGCCACCATGGAGCTCTTCACGCAGCGCAGCGAGAAGAAGCGTCTGAAGAAGAGCCTCAAGAAGATGTCCAAGTCGCAGAACGGCGTCAGTTCGGCCACGGCTGCCAATGGCGGGGCAGAAGCGGCTCCATCCGGTGAAGGGTGCGCGGGTGCAGATGATGCCGCCCGTAAGCATCACAAGCACAAGAAGCGCAAGAAGCACAAGAAGCATCATCGCAAGAACGGTAGCGAAGAGCCAGAGGCACAGGGGCAGGTGCAGGTGCAGGAGCAGCAGGATCAGCAAGATCAGCAAGAGGCTTCGACAATGGCACCGGCGCCGAATGTAAACCGCGTTAAAATGGAGATCAAAGTCAAGGCGGAGCAGTTGGAAATGGAGGAGGAGACGGCGTCCAATCTCATGTCAGAGATATCCGATGAGGTAAGCGGAGTTACGCAAATGTACCATCTCGAAATAATACAATTCAATCTTCTCCTCTTACAGGCCAAGGGCGAGGATCTGGTCGAGCATAACAACTCCAAGGGCAGCAGCAAGATTGCTGCCTTCCTGCCGGAGCGGCAGCTCTGGGGTTGGCATGGCACCGCCTACCGCAAGGCGGGCGTCAAGGGACGCGCCAGAAAGCAATTTTACAAAACAATCAAAAGGGGAAAGGAGACTATCACGGTAGGAGCAGGGAAGCCTGCTATTTATGTATACTTTTCACACATTTCTTTGCATTTCAGGTCGGGGACAGTGCAGTATTTCTATCAACGGGCAGACCAGACCGACCATATATCGGTCGCATTGAGTCCATGTGGGAGACCACAACGGGTAACAAAGTGGTGCGTGTGGCGTGGTTCTATCACCCGGAGGAGACGACCGGCTGCCCAAAGTTAAGATATCCGGTAAGTGAATGCATTTCAGAGATGTATATCGAAGGGAAATTCCGATATATTGAATTAAATCAGAATCGATATTAAAGTTGTAATACATTGGGGAGAGTGGGGGGTTATGGAACATGGGGAGTCGCGAAACATGGCCATAGATTTAGCTTAGTGGCTTTTCCCGTTTTGACCTTTGTTTTTCTCAACATTTTGTTAACTCCAATGCTTAATTTGATCGAGCACTTGCACCCACCGATATTACTCTTCTTTTATATATTCCCACACACTGTGTTTAAAATTCTTGCAAAAAGTTTTTTGGAGGATTTTCGTTTGGTGCATCCTGATGAACAGTTGCAAGTGAATCTATAAAGTTAGTATGCAAAATAATCAGCATTCATTAAGCTTTTAACTTACAGAAGAATTTGAGAGAAAATATTTTTTGTGTTGCTGTTGCGGTGCGCTTTTTAAAAAAGTAACAAATGGGGAGAAATGAAACACATCGAGTGGGGAGATGTGAAACACGGTAAATCTGACAATTGTTGACTACGAATCTGATGTGTTAATTGTCATATGTTGTATGTGTGATACATGAACAATATATGAATGATATGACAATATAATACTTAATAAAATAATAATAAAAATATATAATATATAATAATAGGAGAGAGTGGGGAGTTTTAAAGCACGCTTTGTTGAAGGGCCCAAACTTCTAAAATGTACTTTGTTCACTTTCTCACCTGAAAAGCATTACAAAGTGTCATTTCTGTAATCCAAATAAAGAATTTTGAACAAAATTTTTTGTTTCCAATTTTCTAGTAGTGTTTCACAACTCCCCACGTTTTTTGAAAACTGAAAAAAGCAGTGATTCGGGAAAACGAGCTAAAGTCGCCCAAAATGTTGGATTATAGGCGAATCCTTTGACAAGGTAGTAGTTTACTTATTGCTCTAAAAATTCATTTAAAAAAAATGCGAAAAAACGTAAATTTTAGAAGTTTGGGATCTTTAACAAAGCGTGTTTCATAACTCCCCACTCTCCCCTATTATTGTATGAATATCCGAGAAATATTATTAAAACTATTATTATTTGTTTGTCTTTAAACCAGGGTGCTCTGTTTGAATCGCCGCACGAGGATGAAAACGATGTGCAGACAATTTCGCATCGGTGCGAGGTGCTGCAGTTCGGCAGCTACTTCGACAAATTCGGTGCCGATTCGAAGCAATATCAATCCATATACGATAACAATGATACATATTATTTAGCCGGGCACTATAACCCAAGGTTGCAAGTGCTGAAACTACAAGACGATATTCCAACTCTCGAAGAGCTGCAGGATACAAATACTACTACTACTACTACAACAACTACTACCGAGGATTAAGCGAGACGTGGCGAGGATAGGCATAGTCGTGTTTAGGCATAGTGCATACAAATCTATATATATACAATATATATACACACATTATACATATATTTTACTATACGTGAGAGAGGAGCAAAGGAGCAGAGCAGAGATATACCTATTATATGTATACAAATATTATTTCAATATATTTTAAATGTATTATGTATTTCGGGAACTCAAGAAAGCAAAGCAAAAGAAAAATAAACAACAAAAAAAAGGACAGCGGATGGGGGAGATATAAAACGAGAGAGAGAGAACAAGGAACTAAGCAACAACCACTAAATTAATGTGTAGTTACGTGAGAAGCGCAAGCAATTTTAAGTCTAATTTTTGTAAAAAGGAAAACAAAAGGAAGAGCTAGGAGATGCGCGACAAAGTTGATTCACTCAAAAGTTCAGCAAAAATTTTTACAAACTAAATGTGTGCTTCTACATCCCCTGCGACCCCATTCGACACACGAGACAACACACAAGACACAACCAACCCAGCATCCATCCAACCAACCAACCACAAACGAACACAATCCGCACTTAGAGCCCCTTCTACAGATACGGATACACTTGTTACTCTACGTGTATACCTACCACATATACCACATGTTTCAGATGAAATTTAAGACGTGTTTTAATGATTTTAAGCAAGCAACATGCAGCAACTACTACTATAAATGTAACAATTCAATGTGATAGCAAAACAAACCCAGATGTTGATGTGTACAGAGAAGAGAATAAGCATAGATGATAACTAATGTGTGTGTTGAATATTTACAGCTCGTTTATTCAAGAACAGCAAAACATAAAATCAAACCTATCTTTAATTACATCAATAAACTTGCCGGATATATTGAAATCCCAGACGATGTTTTTTTTAGGGTTCCGATGGCAGGTGGCCTTGGAATTGCCTTTCAAAGAGTAGGACCTAGGACCGGAATATGGTTACAAGTTTAAATAACTCGTTTTCATACTTGTATTAAAAGAACACATACACCATGTGGAAAGTTCAGGCCTTGGTGGTGCATCTCCTGCTGCTCGGATCCATTCTGATCATTTACTTTCAGTCCAGCGTGTTGTCGGGCATGGATCCACAGCCGACTCTTCGTGAGCTGGGCATGCGGCCGCCAGCAGATCGATTGGTGGTCTTCGTTACCGAAGGCCTTCGGGCAGAGTCCCTGCTGGATGACAACTGCAGTGCGGTGCCAGCCCTGCGTGAGATTTTTGTGGAGGGCGGCTTGGTTGGTATTTCGATTTCCGAGGTGCCGACAGCCACTCGACCAGGTCTCGTTTCCATCTTCGCGGGCTTCAATGAGGATCCGACGGCAGCGCTGACAAACTTTGCCTGGAATCCCACCACCTTCGATACAGTTTTCAACCGCAGCCAAACAGCTCTAGGATGGATGGACACCAGCATTGCCAAAATCTTCACGCACTTGCCAAACGGGGGAGAAGCTTTGCGCTTCGAAACTTCTTCCAAGCCGGAAATTTCCGGCAGAGTCAAGGATGAGTGTATCTTGGAAATGGTGCGAGACTTCACCACCAAAGACCATAACGTACGTCCCTTGCGCAACGCCTCCTCGGTGGTCTTCCTTGTTCACCTATCGGACATGAAGGATGCTGGTCAGACTTACAAGCCCACTAGCTCCAAGTTCAAGGACAGGCTCAACTCCACCCAGCGGGTTGTCCGGCAGATCTATGATCTCTTCGAAGGCGCATTCAAGGACAATCGAACGGTCTATCTGCTCACTTCGGATCACGGCATGACTGATGACGGTGAGTAGCATTACCCGTTACAGCTCCAAAGTTTCCTTAGCTAATTACTAATACGGCTCCTCTTTGGGTTGTGATTGTGTAGGCCACCATGGCGGTGGAAAGATTTACGAGACGGAAACCCCCTTCATACTCTGGGGAAGTGGTGTTAATCGCAAAGCCCCTGAAACCGGACAACACTTCACTGTGAATGACGAAGGACTTCGGCTGCCGCTCTACGAGTTGCAGCAGACTCGATTGGCGCCGCTCATGTCCGCTTTTATCGGTCTTCCTCCGCCCAAGAACAACATGGCCCTGCTGCCGTTGGGCTTCGTGGATGCACCTGTTAAGTACGAGCTTCATGCCATGCACTTGAATACCATGCAGCTGCTGGCTCAAGCCAGCATCCTAATAAGGCGACATGAGAGTGGCGTATTTTCCCAGTTCCTTCCCATTTATGAGTACCTGGGTTCCGAAGAGATCCACCAGTACTCGCTGAAAATGCTGGGACTGGTGAACAGGCAGCAGTTCGAGCAGGCCCTGATGATGAGTCAGAAGACGGCGAAGCAGGCGCTGCTGTGCTTGGAGTACTACCACACCTACTATGATCAGGCTCTGCTCCTGGCCACCACCGCCTCTTACTTGTTGTGGTTCTTCTGCCTCTTGCTGAAACTCACGCGTGAGTCCATCCAGCCCAAGCCAGCTTGTAGGGGACTTGTTACCTGGACCACGCTGCTCATGTCCATTGGAGGACTGCTGCTTATGGTGGCGATGTTTATACAGAATGTCCCCTGCGTAACGGTCTTCTACTTGCTGCTGCCTTTTGGAATCCTCATCCTAGCCTTGGGCGAGCTGCCCACGAAAGGTGTCTGGGTTATGAATCTCATCTTCCATCTGGCCGGGATCGTGATGCCCGGTTTCCTGCTGATACTGATGGCATTCTGCAATAATCACGTCGGACTACTGTATGGAGCAGTGGTGTGCTTAAACAATCGCAAGGCATTCCTTAGACCCTCCGTAAAGTTATTTTCCTGGCTCGGCCTCGTCTTCCTGCTGAGCGTCCTCCTAGTGGTGAAGCAGAACTATAGCTTGAGCTGGATTACTGATGGCATTACGAATTATGTGAGCGAAAGCCACGTGCTATACTTCAGCATGGTCCTTTCCGTGGTGCGTTCTTTGGTCCTGCAGCATCGACATTGTCTTCGGGTGTGGCTCGTCAACGTTGCGACTCTGCTGGTTGCGGCATACGGAGTCTATCAGTGGGACGCGGATGCTCCCGTTTGCACTTACGTCTATGTTGCCTGCTGGGCGTACCTGGCTTACACCTTCCTCTCGATCCCCTACAGTGGAATTAAGGAGCCGAGGCGCCGCCTAGAACTGATCATCTTCAACATGCTGACGGCCCACTTACTGCTGACGACATCCATTGAATCGCTCATTGTCCAGATCATGGTCACCGAGTTTGTGCTGGGCCTGGAGATCTACGCAGAAAGCCATGGATCGAAGGACGTTAAAGATCTCAATCAGAATGAAAGCACTGGTCAAGCAGGGGAGCAGCAGGAGCAGGGTCAGGATAACCAGGAACCTGAAGACCAAGAACCGCGGCAGCACCTCAGGCTCTCCTATCGCTATGCATTCCTCATTGTGCTCTACTTCTATTTGTCCTTCTTCGGAACTGGACACTGGTTCTTCAACTTCACCTTCCAGACCACCACTTCGCGATTGTTCCTCTCGCAATTCTCTCTGTTCGGAGCCATCGCCTTCGCCCTGCTGAAGTTATTCATACCGTCGATCATCACCATCTCAAGCATTTACGTTCTGGTAACCTCTGCTCGCAAAAATGTCCGATCCATCTCCATCTGCCTCTTCCTGATGACCGAAGCCATGAGCCTGTACTTCTGCTACGTTGTTAAGAATCGCGGTTCCTGGCAGGAAGTTCGCGAATCATTGGATTACCTCCTGGTTACACATGTATTTACCATTCTGTTGCTTGTTTGCGCCTGGATCGCCAAGGGATTGCTTATCAATACCACGGATGAGAAGCCGCGGAGCCCTAGGCCAGTCACTGTGATCGCAAATGCTGCGACGCTAGTTGAAGACAGCCAGGCGTAGTTTACTTTGGAAATAATATCGAAATTTTATTCTGTATTTGTGGCACTAATCGGTGTCATTGTTTAATGGTCTTCAATATATTGTAAATCGGTTGCTCAGTCTTTCTGTATCTGATTAGTCTTTCTATCAGTGATTAGTTTAAAATTCTGTGAGTATACCCCAGTAGATTCAACGGATTCAGGAAGAGTTCTCCGTTGTGGGATGTTACGTATACGACCCATTTAATAGTCTCTGTATGTTTGATGGATTTTTTGGTTGGATATAACTTTTAGTTAGCCGGAATAATTATCTCGCTGACTTGCTTTAAGTTCCATCTAAGTTCACGACGCAACAATAGCTACTGAATCGTTTCCGACTATTACAACACCCTACTAACAAAGCTAAGGGAGTTCCCACACCCGAAACGCCAGTTCCACGGGCTCGTAAAGCTCCGACATGCCCCATTTGCATAATGGGCCAGAGCTGACGAATGCGTGTCTGTCGATGATGTTCAATGAGTTGGGCTCACACATGGGTGCCATGAATAGGAGTAGCACCGCCCCCTAGCCGGGAAATCCGTTGCTCCTTCCACGGCTCCGTCCGCTGTCACATGCGTGTGTTGCCTGGCTGCGGGGGTCACGAGACCCGGCATCGATCCAACAGTCGGAAAATTTGCATTCGCCAGGCTGTGGAAATATAGGGAAGACGCGGGTCGACGGATGAGCGGATGCGTGCCTGGGAGACACAATAATTAAAAAGCGATTTGTCTAGGGCCTCCGCGCGCACTGGTGATTGGCTGAGGTAGGGAGTCCGGGTCCCGGGTGTCAAGGGGTTGCCGTTCCGCCGCCGCCGGTGGCCAGGCCCCACCGAAAATGAGCACCACCCCGAAATGGTACTGCCGCAACAAATCCCAGCCGATGCACACGTTCGCGGAAATCGGCAAATTGGGCCTGGAGCTGCGTCGCATTACCAAGCGGATAGTGATCGATGTCAACTCGGCGATATTCAGCGAACATGTAAGTGGAGCGAGCGTGTCTGAGTGGAGGGATTACCTAGGGGACACTTGCAGGACACCATTTTGGAGGAGTGCGAGCGGGTGGTGGAGCAGTACTGGAACCTCAAGGACGAGACCAAGAACGCCGACTTCCAGTCGCTCTCCAAGAAGATCAAGCGGAGCCCCTACAACCAGCTGCTGATGAAGAAGTTCGTCCTCATCATGGAGGTCAACGACAGGCGCTTCTGCCAGCTGACCTTTGTGCTCAAGCGGACGGTGGGTCTGGGTTACCCCCATTACTGTTTCCAGACTTCAGAGGTGATGTAAGAATTTCGTTTCAGCTAAGCTTCCTGCTCCGCAAGTCGATGCAGTCGGAGATGTGGCTGAACTGGGCGTTGCACATCACCCAGCTGTACAACAAGTGCCGCAAGGTGAAGAAGCCGCCGGTTCAGGTGGAGGTGGACCCCCAGCCGGGTACCGAGGAGCAGGAGGAGGAGGAGCCCAAGCTCGGCGGCAAGCGAAAGGAGGAGATGCACGCCAACGTCTGCAGTAACATGTTTCCCGGCCTGCTCTTAACTCTCAAGCCGATCGACTTTAGCTTTGTCCTTCAGGTTGGAGTTCTCATACATTTTAATTTAATTTTTGGGCAGGCAGGAAGATTTCTTCTTCAGTAACCAGTACCGACTGGATGAAATAACACATCTGTTCTTCCGTTAGCTTGTGGCACAGACGAGGGTGGAGCAAAACGCTCTGGACCTCGTTTTCGGGCTTTTCAACATGGGTGAGCAGGACGCCTGGCGAGAGCAACAGAACCTGGAGTCCACCTCATCCAGTCTGGAGATTCTTCGTACCCTGAACATCTCCTTTGCCGCCGGCGACTACCAACCGTATTGCGACTCCGCCCAGGACTACAAGTCTATGCAGATGCAGCTCACGGATGCGAGTCTTAAGGTTCAGGAGCACGACCATCAAAGTCTGCGCTGCAAGCACACGGAGAGCTTTCTGCAGAAGGAGCGCGTCTTTATCGCCCAGTTGATAGCCAAGGCCACGGAAATAAGTCCCTCTATTTTCGGTGAGCTATTAAACGGAAAACTATCATAGAACATAGCTAATGGCTTCCAATCTGCGGCAGATAATGGCAAGAAGGGCCCTGTGGATATTCAGGTTTATATTGTGAAAGGCTTGCGTCTGTTGTGGTCCTACGTGGGCATCATTTTGGATCACATCTTGTTGTGGTGGATAGATACACCGGTGTCCTGCTACCGCCTCACGCACATCGACTCCATTCGCAGCTGGCTCTACCATCAGAGTGTGAATGGTAATTGCTATTTTTGGTTAACTCAATTCATAGTTTCTACTTAAAATTGTTTCATTCCGCAGATATTCCCGAACCCGTTTTCTCCACCTTGCGTGGCATTGGCGAGATCCTGACAGGTTTCGTTTGCAACAACATCTGGGACCAGCTCTTCCGCCTCACCCTCATCTCATCGAATGACACCAAACGTCTAGTGGATGTGGTCGTGGAACAATATCGTGATTGCCCCAAAAACGTAAAATGGATAGATTATTTTCCTTAGATTTTCCCAAATTCAAAATGAATTGCCTCTCCAGGAATCCGGCACTCCAACTGGCACCGTTTGGATCAGTATTTTCGCCAACCTGGTGAACCTGAGTAATCAGTACTTTTCGAATCTGGAGGCGCACAATAACTCCAGCCTGCTGCCAGTGGCTGAGCAGATACCTATCCTACACAGGCTGGATCACTCCGTGCACACGATGCGACTGTGGGTCACCGAGCAGGCGAAGCTGCTGTGCTGCGAGTGGAAGATGGATCGTTTCTTTCAGATTCTGGAGCACGATGTCAAGCTGTGCCTGAACGTCTTTATAACCTTTCAACTGCCGAAACTCACTGCCGACCTGAGCGATATCCTGATGCTGGTTTGTGTGGCCCTGCGCACCAAGCTCATCGCCGAAGTCAATGCCAATATAGACAAGCTAAAGGTGAGTCCAATGGAACATAACTACAGTTGCATCCTTGAATTGTATATTTTACCCATTAGAAAACCACCGATGAGTGTGTTCAGATCCTGTCAGCGGTTTGTCGGGTCCTCAGCCTGGCCAATTTTACGCTGTGCTTTCCCTCCGCCAGCTTCTGGCAGCGAGAGGTGTACAACAACGAGGAGAAGAGCCTGTACGTGGGCTATGTGCTGGACGAGATCTACCTGCCCACCATTCGGGCCACGAAGGACATCGTCATACTCAAGCTGATCCTGAAGCTCATCTGCGAGGCATGGTTGGACTTCATCTACCAGAAGCGCATTCGCTTTAGCGTAAACGGAGCCGTGCGGCTGCTCAACGACTTTGACGACGTACGGGAGTGGATCCTGAGCTGCACCTTGCTGGACGAACAGCAGCTGGACAAGCTGAGCAACCACGAGGTGCTGCGCATGTGCAAGGGCGTGGGCAAGATCCTGCTCCGCAAGCCGGAGGATGTCATCTCCATCACCCAGTCGCCCAAGTACGACAAGAAGGCCCGTAAGTATCATATCAATTCCTATGATACAAACTTTGTGCAAAGGAGGTCCTGTGTTTTTGCAGAGGAATCCACCCAGGACACTCAGCTGCCCTCGGAGATGTTCGTCTCCAACCAGAAGCACTGGTTGCAGCTGCGCGCCAGCGGAGGAAATGGCTTTCCCTTCCTGAAACTGTGCTGCGGCGACGCCGCCATGTAATGCGCCTTTTCCGGGGGGTACAAGTGTTTATTGTGTCGCTAAAATGCCTTACAAAAGTGAGGGGATGGTCTAGAATATATGGATGTTAAAATGAGGGCAACTATGGTTATGCTTCTTGGAGGTCCCCTAGGCGGGCACCTTGCGACTGATGATCTTTATCAGCTCGTCCACGCGCTCGCTTTTGCCGGTGAATTGTTTTGGATGCGGTCCAATCATTTGGATGATCATCGGTACGTCTTGCGAGACCTAAAATTTGTGAAAAATAGGCGAACGTTTGACAGCTGTCTATTTCGGCTCTCGAATATAGGTCAATGTGCGTTACCTCGAGGAAGCGGGCGAGGGCCTTTAGCGTGCGGAAAATCTGATCCTCGTTGGGACTGCTCTGGAAGAACTGGAGAATGGCCATGGCCAGCTCCACGGCGATGTCGTCGAAAACCTGTAGAAAAGCGTTACTTAATCTCTCTTTTCTTGTCTGGGAGTTGTGAAGCAAGTCTTACCACAGTCTTCACTTCCTTAATGGCAATATTGTAGAGAATCATGCTGCCAATATTTTTCAGCTGCGGGCAATTGGAGAGGATGCAATGGACAGCCACCTTGGTGGTCACTCGGATGTTGGAGATTGTCTGGCCATTGTACTCCCACTCGGAGATGTAGAGCAGCCATTCAGAGGGACCCAGGTTCTCGAACAAGTTGCACATCTATTGGTACCATTTTGTCAATGATCAAGAATTGGCTATCTCCTTAAGACTTGGCTACTCACAAACATGGCCCAGGCCTGCTGTTCCTCGGGCGTGTGCTTATCAATGTCCTGGGCAAAGTTCATCAGCGTGTGATCACGGCGGTCCTGGTGCAGAATGATGATCACATCGTCTTTGAGTGCCGCATAGGCCAACGTGCGGATCATGTGTATCCGTGTGTCCGGGGAGAAGGCCTGAACGTCGCGCAGGACGCGCTGCACGAACACCAGAAAGTTGTCGCCCAGCGCCCAGGAGCCATCGTCCTCGATCAAATACTGATGCAACTCCTCCATGGCCACCTCCTCCTCCTTGTAGATCTTGCCATCCAGCAGTTTCACTAGGCTCTCTAGTTCAGTCTTTATCTGCGGCGGGCAAAGGTGAAACGACATCAGGTAAATCATTTACGAGTTAGAGAATTACATTCTTATATTGGATAGTATTCGTGTTTACAAAGTCGTGAATATTATGATAATTTACCTATAGTTTATGGACTTATAAATATCTTTGTTATTCTTTTAAAGCTAGTTCATTAATTATTTCTCAAAATGTATACGTATTTCATTATAGTTTTAAGCACTATTTTATACTATAATGATGTGTTTATAAACAAATTGGGTCTAAATTGTTGTTTATATAACGTAATATTCAACGATAGACGGAAAATGTAGATTCAATCAAATTATTGAAGGTCACACGTATGAATGGTTTGGCAATTTCTGCGGATAAATACCATTTAGAAAGCTTTAAATATTATTTACATCATCATTATTTGTATTACAGCATAGTTAATTTTATATCTTATGAGATATTTAATTAAAATCGTATGTACTTAGCTCGAATATTTAATTTAAATAAACTTTTACTAATATATGTATTTAAGTGCAATGACTAGTCCCTAGTGCAGTGATCTCTTTCCATTTTTGGACTTACGTCAATGTCTTTGAGGACCAGCGCCGGCTCGCGCGGAATCTCCTTCTCCTCCGTCGACTTGGAGCGCTCCTTGCCGTTCTGCGGCTGCTGTTGTTGGGCTGCGGGCTCTGACATCTTTGGTCTATTAATAGGCGGGTGAGGAAATTAATAAAATAAATTTCATACTTAAAAATAAATGTGTTTGGCTGCAGCAGCAACAGCAGCAGCAGCAGCAGTAGCCTTCGGCTGGCCATTAAATTGCAAGGCTTTTCACTTTTTATAACAAATTATTTTTTACGATCTGCTCACGATAATGGTGTAATTCTCAGCGCAAATTACCGACAGAAATGTTTACAGTTTTCCGCTCGGGAAATATGCGAGGAATTTGATGTTCAATATAAACAAAGAAGCGGAAAATATAATTACGAGAAAGAGAAATGAAAGCAAAAGCAGAAACAGAAGCCGGCGGCGACAATTGGCAAAGAAAGGACAGAGGAAAAGTTGTCAAACCGAAGTGTGACAGTAAAAGCTGAGGAAAACTCAAAATAGCCATGGTATTTTTAGGCCTTTACTTTACGTAGACAAAAACAAGGTACAGAAGATTCACACTGGCAACACGAAATTGCATGCAATGTGATATAGAATTGGGTAAAAACGGTTGAAGCGGCTTTCCAAAACTGTTCCGGTGTCCGTAATGCAATCAAATCAGAGGTATGTCAACTGATTTGCTTAATTTATGAACATTTTAATTACTCACATGCTATTTTAGTAGAAGTGACACACAAATTCCTTCACTTTCGACACCAATGTTCAAGAAAAACAAAAGCCAATTTCAACTGGGGCACAACTTATGTATTTCCTAGCTGCGATGCGTTTTGTTTATTCGGAATTCCAAAGATGAATATATATACAGTGTGGTTATTTATTTTTCCAGACCTACTTAATTGGTGGCGAGCGTTGCAACTTGTGAGGAACTTCTCATTGAATTCCGGAATCGAGAAGCACGCGAACCGTTCCTACGGAGAATTGACTCGAAATTGCCTCTGTTTGTGCCGAAAAAAATCCCGTCAACGTGTGGGGAAAACTTTTCGGAAAATGCACACACTTGCTCACCGAGTCTCTGAGAAGTTCGCTGTGCTCGTATGAGCAGTGATCTGTGAGTGTGTTTTCGGCTATTTCGTGCCGGTTCTTTATAAATAGACGCACTCGTGTCTCAGTTCGCTCTCGAGAAAGTGTAGCTAATGCAGCCGACACACTGAAAGACACCAGGAGAGTGTTCTGGCAACTACAGAACTACTAATCTTTAAGAGACTTAAGCTTTAAGACGGATTTGCAGCGGTTTTTATTACCATCGGCAAGGGCAAGGACCATATCGCAACCCCGTCAATGCAATGTCGATTGTTGGGGCTTGGTGGGAGCTGAGGTCAGGGGGGCCGGCACTGGGGCTGGGAAAGGTCGGGAAAAACACAAAAAGCTATTAAGTGGCAACCAAAACACATTCCACGCTCAGCCGGGGGTCCTGTCACATTCTGAAAGCAACAAGTCTCACATTGCGTATCCGAGATGTTGACCAAGGACCAAGTTGGCGTTCCTTTCATTCGTCTCCAAAGTGTTAAGCGCGTCGGTTGCCAAGTGGAGAAAATCCCAATTAAAACTATCCTCCACCATGAAGAACTCTTTTAAAATCTGCCTGAGACTGCTCAGCTTGGTCTTCGTTTGTGTGAGCTCGTGCCAGGCCTCGCTCGAAAGGGAAAATAATAATGAAGTGAATAATTTGTCAAATGTGAGTTTTCTGGGAGTTCGAATTAAGTGCAATATATGGTGAAATTATTCGAATTTCAGTACACGTAATGCGAACTATAATCTACTTTGATAAGAAGCCTTTCTCCGTAGCAAGTCTACCAAAAAAAAAACGAAATTAACTCAATTTTAGTTATGTTCTCCTTAAAAATATAATGTAATTATTATATTTTCTACCACTTTAACAATTTTTACTTCATATTATATTGTATTTTTTATATGTAAATAAAATGTAAGTTATAAGAAAATACAATTTTTTTACTTTTTCCAAATTTGTTAAAAGAATAAAATGTAGTTCAGTTTATATTTATTTATTTATTTGTATTAACCACAAATAAATATTAATTTAATAACTAATTAGCTTAAAATTTAAAATTTCTCAAAATAATAAAATTATATTATACTTGTTATATTCCCTTATTTCAATTTTTAACCAGCATAAACTAAGTGGCGTAATACAATGGAAATACGAAAAGCGACCATTTTGCAATGCATTCACAGGTAATTTGGGTAATCTATTATAACAATCTATATCATATTAATTACCGATCACGAATACTTCCAGGATGTGGCCGGAAACGTACCTCGTATCCCTCTTATCCACCCTTCTCGCTGATAAAGCGCAATGAGATCGAGGATAAGCCCTATAACAATGAATACCTATCTGAGGGGTTGAGTGATCTGATCGATATAAACGCCGAACCAGCCGTGGAAAATGTGCAGAAGCAGATTATGTCGCAGGCGAAGATCTTCGAGGCCATTAAGGAAGCCAGCAAGGAAATCTTCAGGCAGAAGAACAAGCAGAAAATGCTGCAGAACGAGCAGGAAATGCAGCGTCAGGAGGAACGCGAGAACATTTAAATAATTACCGGGATACGGATATAGGACGGGCACTTTGACTGGATAGTTACCACACTGGTTTTGTTATTGTACATAATGTATTTATATACGGACTCTTTAAATTGCAAAAGATACTGAGGCACTGGCAAGCATTAAATAAAAATTGTTAACTTGGCTCCTTTGTGTATCTTTCCTGACTGATTAAAGATTAAATGTTATTATGATTATAATTTTTAGAAGATATTCAGCGATTTTTTAGCAAATCTCTGATTAACGTTAAATTTCTCGAGCATGATGAACTTCGATTTCATATAATTGCAATATACTGAACGAAATTCGAAAGCATTTGGCGTGGAATTAGAATGTGTTTGGTGCCTACTATAAGAGGCGTTAGTAATCAGTAATCGTAGAACGGACACCCCAATGTTATCACTAAAATATATGATAGCGATAAGAGGTCTTTACCATTTGAGTGGTATTGTTAAGTACATTTCGAAATAACTTTTATGAAGTGCACCCATTTAGCATAATGAACTTCTTGTCTTTCTTCACTTCTTACACATATGATTTTATTTAGTTTTTCATCCCACTTAAGAACAATTTCTACACAATGACGATTTCTAAACAAAAACTTTTTTAAATATCAACTTTTCGTGAACTCTGACTTAAATATATTATATACGAAATAGAATTTTTTGGACAAAAATTGTTTACGACTTAATTGTGGATATTTTCTCAAAATTCATTAATTCACCTTCATTAATATTAAGCTTTTCCTAATTTAATGTATATACAAACATATTGCAACATTTATAAGCTCTCATCAGTTATTCACTGTGATAATAGCCTCAACAGCTGGATTATAATCTAAATAATCAGAGAGAGCTTAATCACTAATTGGGCGTCATAGCATTTCGCCAGTTTCAGGCTAATTTGGGCACTCTCTTGGACAAACGGACGCGTACTCCGTGCTTGGGGATCAGGGCGATGCCACTGTTCTCAAACTCCAAGTCCCGCTTGCTCATCACTTCCACGTTAAAGTTCTGGAGGATCTTAACAATCGCAAGCTTGGAATTCACGCGACCCATCCTCTGAGCGATGCAGATCCTGGGACCTTCTCCAAACGGCATAAATCCTGTGGAGTCGTAGTTGCGATTCTCCTCGCTAAACCGATCCGGGTCATATTTCTCAGGGTCAGGGAAGTACTCGGCGTCGCGGTGAATACCGTACAGGGAGATCACCACAGGAGTACCCTTCGGGATGACGTGATTGGTCTCGGGCACCGTGTAGTCCTGGGTACATTCACGATTCAGAATGGGAAGACCGGGATACTTCCGCATAGTTTCCTGCACGCACAGCTCTAGGAACTCCATCTTCTGCAGGGCATCGTAGGTGATCTGTCCACCGTTTTTGGCCAAGGTCTCGTCCACTTCGGTCTGCAGGCGATGGAGAAGCTCGGGGTATTGGGCAAGCTCAAAAATGGTGAAAGACGCCGTCGATCCGGTTGTCTCCTGACCAGCTATGTAGAATAT